>JAJEJO010005739.1:740844-754430 GCA_020662805.1 Glaucomys volans
AAAAAAAAAAAAAAAAAAAAAAAAAAAAAAAAAAAAAGTTGGTGGATTAAATCTCCCATGGTTCCCAACTGTGATGGGACAATTGCCCCAAAGAAAGCTCTCAGAAAACAGAGCTCCCAGAGTCAGGAGCCACCTCCTGGGGAGGAGATCAAAACCAGACTGCTTTTCTTCCTTTTCACTAGGATGCTGGACAACAGTATGTAGAAAGTGACACAATTCTACATGTTCTGTGTCACTACTTGACTCAACTAACCCAAGTTTTGGGCCCTCCATCCTCAACAGCCCTTTTATTTTTTTTGGTGCCAGGAATTGCACCCAGTGGCCACACCCCCAGCCCTTTTGCTCAGGGCCCTGCTAAGCTGCTGAGGCTGGCTTTGAATTTGTGATCCTCCTACCTCAGCCTCCTGAGCTGCTGGGATTACAGGCGTGGGTCACTGCACCCAACTCACTAGCCCTTCTTGACCAAAATGTTCATTTAAAGGAATTCTATGATCCACTCCCTGGGGAGACTCTTCCCACAGTGGTCCTGTTACCCATATTCCATTCCCAGCCAGCAAAGAAGCTCACAATCGGATCTGCCCCGTGGACAGGGCGCTGGCAATCCACAGCAGGTCCAGGGCCTTGAAGGGCACTAACACAAAGCTGACGTTGGCAGGCAGGTTCTTGGCACTCTCAGGGTACATGAAATGGTGGGTGGTTCGGCTGCCAACATCCTGCTCAAAGCCCACAGTTGGTGCTTGATTCATCCTGCAGGGAAAAGAGGGTTTCATGAGAAGAAACTGCCATGGAAACTGGTAGATTTTAAGAGGACAATTTGGTGCTATCTATCAAAAATATAAATGAATGTACACTTTGACCCAGCAATTCTGTTTCCATAAATCTATAAAAATGGTTACATAGGTGTGCAAAGACATGCACAAGGCCATTCAATCAGTCAAACAATGAACTGGTATATGCATTTTTCATATTCAGATAATGGAATATAGCCATCAGAAAAAATGAAGGAAGTTTATACATATTGGTAAGAAATAAATCCAAGACAGTTAATCAGTGAAAGAATCAAGTGGTGTGAAGTATCCCACTTCTTTTAATATATGTATTTTAGTACCTACTATGTGCAGCAGGAGGAAATTACGACACAGAAAGGAAAGAGGAAAAAAGCCTTCCTTCTGGAACTGGGATGTAGCTCAGTGGTATAGCACTTGCTGAGCATGCACTGAGGCCCTAGAGTCAATTCCAGCATTAAAAAATAAGTAAATAAATACATAAATAAACAAATCTAAATGCTAGGCGAGTGGTGCACACCTTTAATTCCAGCAATTAAAGGCTAAGGCAGGATTTCAAATTTGAGGCCAGCCTGGGCAATTTGGCGAGACTCTGTCTCAAAAAACAAAAAGAGGGCTGGGGATATAGCTCAGTTGGTAGAGTGCTTGCCCTGCAAGCACAAGGCCCTGGGTTCAATCCCCAGCACCGCAAAAAAAAAAAAAAAAAAAAAAAAAAGAGCTGAGGATGTATAGCTTAGTGGTAGAGTGCCCTTGGTTTCAATCCTCAGTACTGAAAAAAAGAAAATAAATGAAGGCCATGAGGGTAGACTTCCCATGGCCCTGGGTATAATACACCAAGAAGGCATCCCACCCTTTCAATCTCTGCAAAATACAGGATAAATACAATCAAGCCTCCCTTTTTTGGTGAGCAACTTACATACCACGTGAACCAGGTCTAAACACAAATCTGTTGGTCTTGTCTTTTGCTATGAGGACACTGCTATCTCCTGAGGACCACCTTGCAGAATCATGACAACCAAGGTTGGATGACCCTAACCTGGTCTTCCATTGGCCACTGGGATCCAAGAAGGAGGGAGCAGAGTCTTCAGGGGTTTCCTCTAGCTTTTCACACCAGTTCTGTAAAATCAGTACAAATGTCCCCTGCCCTCACAGTGGCTGGCTCCATTAGCGGATCTGGGTGCAGATTTTCTGGGCTGTTCATACTGTCTTCTTCTGCTTCTCACCCATGAGGGCTGAGGAGGCCAGGGCTGGGCTGTCCAGAATGCTCCACCTCCGCCAGTCATCTCTGGGCCTTCTGTTTCTCCTTTCCCTCCCTTCAAGGACCAGAAGGTGCCTTGGAGTGAAATGCCATAAAGTCTGGATAGTGAATCTTTTTTTAAATTTCCATTACTGAGGATTATACCCAAAAGTGCTCTACCATTGAGCCTCATCCCTGCCCCCCCTTTTTTAATCATTTTGAGTCAGGGTTTTGTTAAATTGCAGAGATTGACCTTGAATTTGAATCCTCCTCCCTCAGTCTTCCAAATTGCTGAGATTACACAAGTGCACCACAACCTCCAGCAGAGTCTTTGTTCTGAACCACTTCAGTTCTAGTCTGGGTTCAAGCAGACTCCTAGAATCTTCCCTACAGAACCTATAGTGCCCCATGCCCAGAACAGGGTCTAGATCCTGCCTCCCTGCCCCAGATCCATGCTTCAGAAGAACTGCCTTCTGCCTCCCGGCTGTGTCCCTCTGGTCTCCTATTCTTTAGGGTTCAGAGTTACTGTCTCCTAGAGGACTCCAGAATTATCTTTTCCCTCTTATGAGTAATACTTAACAGGTTTGGGGCTAGTACAGTTACACACACAGGCACTGATGTCCTGTGGTCACCAAGGCAGTCTGTGTCTGCTGTCTGCCTTCTGCCAAGTCACCCGAGGCTCTGTGGAGAACAGAGTAGGTTGGAGAGAAGCCTTAACAGGGGATGGTGTCAAAGTAGGTAAGGAAATATCTCTTGCTTGCCTGGGGGGTACAAAGGGGCAAGAAAGAGGTGGGGAAATTGGGTTGGTGACACTGGGCTGAGCAGAAGCAGGGGTCTCACCCTTGTGAGAACCTAAGATGCAAACTTCATTTTACCAGAAACTGAGAGACCAAGCTGGCCCTGCTGATCAAAGGGCTGTGGCTGCGCCAGGCTGGCTTCCAAAGACCTGCTTTTGCCTTCTCCACTGCGCTGGCAGCTGGAGCTTTCATGAAGTCCCTCCTTAGACCTGGCAGTAGGGCCACCCGCCTCCCACCCGTGCAGGCAGGCCTGCTGTAGAGCCTGCTCTTCCCCCACTCCCTTCTATCTTCTGTCCAGGCACCAGCCCACAAAGCTGGGAACAAATGGAGCAAGAGGCCCCAAAGATGTTTCCAGCCTCTGAGGGAAAGGGAAAGAACATGGCAGTCTTCTGGAGTCAAGATGTTGTTTTGAGGTTCTGATTCATTTCGGAGAAGCCAAGACCTGGAAAGGGGCCATAGGATGAGCTGGATCTCTGGGATTTGGGGGAAAGCATTCCAGAAACTTTTCTCTCTCCCTGGCTATCTCCAGCAGCCAGAAATGCCTTGGGATGAACACAGGCAGGGTGGATGGACACTGTTATTTGAGGTCTGGGGTCTGGTTGCCTGGTACCTTTCATTCATAAATGCACAGGATGCCTTCTACCTAGCAGGCACTGTACTAGGAGTTGTGGATTATCTGCTGGCCATCTGAGATGAGAATAGCTCAATTCTATTTTGGGTTGTCAGCAGGGCTTGGAGGACTTACAGGAGGAGGAGGAGGGGGCTGGTAGGGGGACAGGAGAGTAGGGTCATCATGTCAGTGTAGCTCAACTCAGTTTGGCTCTCCCAGTGGAGTCTCACATTGGTCCAACTTCCAGGACGAGAGGTTGTTGGTTCTAAACCAAGACAGGCCTACAAGCAGTTACCTCCACTGCTATCTGGTTCATCATACAAATCAGCAGATAGTCAATTACCATCTGGTCATCCCTTCCAGAAGGAAATTCTGGGGTCCAATCCAAAACACATCTTGAGCATGCCTCCTGAAAAGGAGCACTGGTGGATTTGTCTGCAGCCTGACTTGACTAGGTGTCACCCACATGTCATAAGTGGCCAAGACTTTTGGTTCTGTGGGGTTTCAAACCTGGAGCTTATCAGCTATCACTGAGGTATCTAATTAAAGCTCCCACTTGGTGCAGGCGGCTGGGAAGGCAGTTGTTCAGGCCTCTGAAAGCATTTCACTGGGTTCCCCCAAGTGCCCCAGCGCTGCACTGGAGCGCACCTCATTTCCCAATCTCAACCACTGTTTCTGGGTGAAGAGAGGGAGATCCCTCCCCAACTCCCATCTCACTTCCTTCCTATTTGAGGTGCCAGTAATTGGAGAATGAGGATAAACCTAGGTGGCTCTGGGGTGCTGGGTGGGGTAGAATATACTTCTCTCTCCCTAACCCATCACTATTTTCCAACATGAAGAAGGTCTTGCAAAGAATGTGGAAAGTCCCAGGGACATACTGCTGCCTTGGTGTTGCTATGGAGACAGTAACAGTTTCTAAGACAAAACCCTTCCTTCTGCCTCCTGGGAAACCTGGTCTTTCTGCAATGCTCATCCTGAGATGTTTGGTAAAAACCAATGCCAAGGACAGGGGTGGAAAGATCCCCATTGTGGCATATCCTATCCCTAGCCAAGTCAAGGGAGGAAGGCAGAAGACATGGGTTCAGGGCAGAGAGCAGCCCATATTGGAACCGGAGTCATACCCTTCCTCCTCGTTCTGTGCCTTTGTCTTCACTGAACACTCTCTCTACTCTTCTCCCTTCCCCAGGGCTGGGCAGAGATGTCCCTGGAAGCCTTATGAGGATGAATGGAACAAGCAGCTTCCTACAGCAAGCCCAGACAGCTTTTTTTGCCCATAATGTCTGTCTTCAGAAAGAATCACCTGTTGCCAGTTTGCCTTGGGGACCTCACTTCTGGCCTGTGCTGAGGGGACCAGGTGAGTAAGAAGGGCTTCTAATGAGTTTTCACCAAACCCCAGCCAGGGGTCTAGTTGGAGCCCTTTTCAGAGGAATTCAGAGCCTTAGAAAGTGAGCATGGGCCCCTAGCAAAGTTGAGATTTGGAACACAACCTCCCACCTTAAACAGACAAAGGAGACAAACCCAAGCCTGTCACAGAACCTATAGGTGGCAGCATTCCCTGGAAACTGGCAACTCATCTTCTGCCAGACAAGGCCAAAGAGGCAATACCCCTCCTGAGGCTTGTCCTGATCCCACCCTTGGTTCCACAGAGGCTCACCTCATGATGAAATTGTGCCCATCCACGTCCTGCCCGTAGCCAGAGCCCCTCAAGTTGCCCGAGTTCCCCACCACAGCACAGCGCCGGCACTGGTGGGGGTCCCGGAAGCGGTAGGGATTCTCGCCTGGCACAATCTGGAACAGCTTCTCCAGCACCTCATTGGTGTTGTGCGACTTGAACTGGGGCTGCAACATCTGTGGGTGGGGTGGGAAGGCTAAATGGAGGGAGGAATTCTGGCCGCCCCTCTGGGCCCTCCCTTTGAATTGGAGCCAAGTAGACCTCCTTGCCTGTAAGAACCCACCCATCTCTCAAAAGGAGCGAAGTCCTGGTTCCCAGAGGGCTTCACTGTTCAGAGACCAGTGCCCTGACAGTCACTGGGCTTCTCTACATGCCAGAGAGGATGGGGTGATCAAGATGCTATTCACCATGCTCTCAGGGGACCAGTAGGCCTGTGTCACAAGGCAGCGCGATCCTTCCCAATCAGGCCACATGGGGCACCCCTGAGACTCAGCCTGATGGTAGGGGTTACAGATGCCCCATCCAGGATCAGGATCACATTCATGGGACACCTGAAGTCATTCCCTGAGCCCTCACCTCACCTCACCCTCAGTCACCCCCAACCACTGGCTGGAATCCAAGCTACTGATGGACAAAGATTGTAAAATGAGGCACAGCAGCAGTCCAGCGCTTTTAGGGCCAGCCATGTGTCACAGGAGTGAAGCAACCGGTGGGGTCCATAGATCATGTCCATCAGAAAGAGAAATCCAGTCCAGCACAGTGGTGCATGTCCATAATCCCAGTGACTGAGGAGGCTGAGGCAGGAGGATCACAATTTCAAGACCAGCTTCTGTAACTTAGCAAGACCCTGTTTCAAAGTAAAACTTTTAAAAAGGGCTGGAGATGTAGCTCAGTGGTAGAGTACCTCTGAGTTCAATCCCAGTACTTCAAAAAAAAAAAAAAAATTCAACAAATTATTGCCACATGGAATTATAAGACCAAAAGGGCCAAATTCCCCAAATTTTCAAGAAAAGCTAAAAATATAGGTTTCATGTGAAATACCCTGATTTCTAAATATTGGTGACTAATGTACCTACTGGAAAAATAGTTAGTGGGCTAGACTTGGCCATGGCATGGGCTACTAACTGATAATGCTGAAATGGGGCTTTAAAATGCTGTGGATTAGGGCTGGGGATATAGCTCAGTTGGTAGAGTGCCTGCCTTGCAAGCACAAGGCCCTGGGTTCAATCCCCAGCACCACAAAAAAAAAAAAAAAAAAAAAAAAAAATGGATTGAGGGCATAAGGCAGCAACTTCCTTCAGGAATCCTTCCCAGTCAGCACGTGGGGGACACCTGGGACTCAGCTCAGTGGAAGAGCACTTGCCTAGCATTTGTGAGCCCCAGGGTTCAATTCCTGGCACTGTGGGTCGGGGGCAAGACTATGGACTGGACCAATCCTAGGGGCTCTGACAGTCTGGGCCAGAAGTCTGGGGAGTTGTTCTGATAAGCTGGTCACACAAGCTCATCCTCATAGCTTCCTTGAATGTGAGAGAAAGGGGAGTCGTACTGCTTCCATTTGCCAACTGGGGAAACCAGGGGCCAGAAGCTGCCTCCTGAGTCCTCCTGTGGGTATGCAGGAGGCCTGAGGGTCCAAGGATGCCACTGCACCCTTAGCCCAGGCAGCACCCAGATGGCCCTGCAAAGCCTAGGAGGCAATATTCCAGAGCTAATGGGAGCAAGGCAGGAGGTGCTGAGAAGCAGCAAGATGGCCAGACCTGGGAGCCCCTCCTCTCTACCTCCCTTCGCCCCTGAGGGGAATACACAATGCCTTTTTATGCTAGCCCAGAGCTAAGTCTTTTTCCAGCAAGAGTAGCGATAAGGGGGCACAGGCCTATAATCCCAGCTACTCTGGGGCTGAGGCAGGAGGATTCCAAGTTCCAGCCTGGGCAACTGAGCGAGACTCTGTCTCAAAATAAGAGTATTTAAAAAGGGCTAGGGATGTAGGTCAGTGGTAGAGTGCTTTCTAGCATGCTCAAGGCCCAGTGCTTAAACAACAACAACAAAAATCTGGATGCATAGGTCTCATAAGAGGATAGAAGATGCAGCAGCACAAGCCACACCCTAACCTGGCAGCACTCACTGGGGCCGAGGGGCACCTACGCAATGGGCAGTTCCCCCTATCTTCATGGCTTCCATTTGTCCCCACCTTCTCACATGGGCCGATCCTCTTGTCTGTGCTACTTTCCTAGACCAATAACCATTTCTGGTCTATGCTGGGCTCCAACCCGCATCAGAAATACTAGCTATCTCCTTCCAGGTGAAAACTTGCTCTGCCCCCACTTTGTCATGGCACTGGAGGCCAGAATTCAGATAGCCCCAAACCAAGAGGGGGATCTAAAAACAGGGGGGACGAGCCCTGGCGAGAGGGCAGCAAAGGGAAGCAGAGGGGCCACAGCTCACCATCCACCACCTTTGGACATCTGGGGGAAGATCCATGTTCTCTCTGGTCCAGACTGGTGAGATGTTGCTGTCAAAGTGGCTGTTGAACCAGTCGGAGGCACCCGTGTCACCCATGCAGCGGCGGCAGGCACAGCTCTTGCCTGAGAGCCCCTCCTTGCTGAGGCGCTGTAGGCCAGAATAGCCGGGCACCAGCTTCACCGGGTGCGTCCCGCCCAGGGCCCCCGAATCCAGGTAGGGCAAGGTGGCCATGCTATGGTGTGAGTAAGTGAAGAGCAGGGACATGATGAACACCAGCAGGAAGGCCACAGAGAGGAACCACACCCGCAGGGAGCACTTCATGGTGCTAGCAGGCGGGCGGCTGTCACCGTGGCCTCTTCTTTCCCAGCCCAACTGAGGGGCCAGCCACGGTGCAGCCTGTCTATTCTGGCAGCAATTGCAAAGGGCATAGGGGCATGTGCTAAGGCAGGGGAACCTTGCCACGCCCTCCCTCAATGTAAGGAGTGGCTCCCCTGTCCCCGAGCCACTTGGGTCCTAGCTTAGGGCTTCATTGGTTATCTCTGTCATTAGCTGGCTCACAAAGGCTCTGCCTTTCCTGCTGCCCTGGACAGGAAGTCAGTCCATTCCAGCCTTCTAGTCCCTTGGGATTGCTGGCCGCCAGCTCCGGGGGCCCCTTTCTTTGGCGGCTTGAAAAGGTCCAGTTTGGAGCAGTTGTGGTCTTTGTGGCTCATGAGCAGACACTGAGGCAGCCCCTTGTCTCCTGTAGCGGGGAAGCCTTGGAACTCTGATTAAAACACAGGGGACACAGGCTTCAGGGGCCTGCATTCCATGCAAGAGTCCTCCCCACCTTGGCTGGCACTCCTGTCCCAACCCCTCTGCCAGGGGTGGAGACGAGATCCCAGCCCTGAAAGAAGAAAACCAGGAAGCTCCGTGGGTGGCGTCAGGAAATTGCTGCAGAGACCAAGATTCTCCTCTTGTTAGTCCCCAAGTGCTTCCCATCCAAGGTGCTTGTCCCTTTTCTTGGTAGTCACTGCCCCAAATGCAGTTGCACTAAGCACCTACTCTTGCTGTGGGGTCCTTTGGGGCTGGTAACAGTTTTTGCCGCTCAGTGGGGTGCAGCATCCAAGCCAACTTGATCAGCAGAGTGTGCGTAGAGCTCCCCACCAGGATCCAGGCCTCCTTCCCGGAACTGCTGGCCCGGGCTCGGTGGCTGCTCTGTCCATCCCTGCTCTCCTGAGGCCAGCCCGTCCTGCTGTTTGCACGAGCGGTAATCCCTGGACAGGTTCCCCTCACTTGTCAGGCGCCAGGCTGCCGCAGCATGACCCTGAAATTGCAGAGAGGAAAAAGAATGTGCAGATAAATTGCACACACACACAGGCTCTCCCTCAACTCCACCCCCAAGTCCCAGAGGGACAAAGCCAGCAGTAGAGGAGACACCCACTTAACCAAAGGGTGGACAAAAGAAAGGGCTCCTCCCTAACCATTCACAGATAGCATTGCTCTGCATAACTCCCCCACCTCAGGGGACTAGATTAGCCCCAACTTCACTTATTAGCCAGAAGGTAAACAAGGAGCAGTTAAACTTGATTTCCCTAGAGTCACATGGCAAGTTACTGGAAGTCGTAGGTTTAGAAAGCTCCAAGTCTAGCTTCATTTAGTTTTTTTCCCCCTAATTGGGGCTCAAACCCAGGGGTACTCTGCCACCTCTAGTTCATAACCCTTTTTTGATGGGGTGCTGGGGATTGAACCCAGGGCCTTGTGCATGTGAGGCAAGCACTCTACCAACTGAGCTATATCCCCAGTCCCCATATTCCCTTTTTTATATTATTTTGAGACAGGGTCTCACTAAATTGCCCAGGTTAGCCTTGAATTTGTGATCCTCCTGCCTTAGTCTTCCAAATCACTGGGATTATAGGGGTGCACCATTGTGCCCAGGCCCTGGTCCAGATTTGTATAGTTACTTTTAGGTAAAACTTAGAGAAAATGATCCAAAGAAGATCCCAGGGACTGTGAACTGACTCTGTGACAAAGAACACCCAGGGGCATCTCAGTGCCTGGGGAAAGCCCTCTAGCAAGAAGGAAGGACTGAGTCCAGACCATTCAACTTGCCCCTCTCCTCTTCTGCTTCTGAGACATAAACAATCCTTCCTGCTCTGGTGTGAGGGGAGAACCTGACTGCATCAGGAGATGGAATTGCTGAGCTCAAGATCCCCAGTGACCAGCCTCCCTCTGGACACCTGCCTTTATCTATATATTATAGGTGAAAGGAACACTGGGGTCCCTGGTGGAGCTGAAAGTCTGAGGCCCCTTGCTGTCCTGGCAGACAAAAACAGGGCAGAGGCCACGTGTAGAGTAGTTTGGATATTGGCACTGAGGAAAGGAGCTTGAATCCATGGCATGGGAATGTCTTAACCCATCTCCTCTCCAGATCTGGCCAGCTCTAGTCCTGACAGTCCTGCCCTTATTGAAAGTTCCAGCCAGCCCTCCCAGGGTCCTCTGGCTGCCCTGGCAGCTGCAGAGAAGATCTCTTAGGTTTCATGTGTAAGAAATCCAGCTGCCCTCATGGTAGCTCAAATATCTGCGGCCAAGCCAAACCACAAAGCCATCAGGGAATGGAACCAGCCTGTTGCAACAGGGAGGTTGTTACTCTGCATGGGAAAATTATGGTCACAGAAGTAAAGGAACATGCTTCATGTCACAACCTCATAAATGGAGATGAACTTTGAGCCCCTGCCTATCTGACTCCTGGCCTGAATCCACAGAGACCCCAGAAGCACTGGCTCAAATGTGCTTTTTCTAGAGTTTCTCCACTGAACCCATTTAGCAGATCATGCTCTAAAATAGCCTGTGGAGAACAGGTTGGGCCCTGCTCTGAGTTTTCAGACTGCTTTACCCTCAGTTACTCCATGTTGTGAAGCAGTAGTTTGCCATGAGCTACTCCATTTTTTTTGGGGGTGGGGAGGGAACCAGGGATTGAACTCAGGGACACTCGGCCACTGAGTCATATCCCCAGCCCTATTTTGTATTTTATTTAGAGACAGGGTCTCACTGAGTTGCTTAGGGCCTCGCTAAGTTGCTGAGGCTGGCTTTGAACTCTCGATTCTCCTGACTCAGCCTCCCAAGTCGCTTGGATTACAGGCGTGTGCCACTGCGCCCGGCTTTGAGCTACTCCATTTTGAGAGTAAGTGCCAAGGCAGGCTGAATCTACACCTTGTTTGTGTAGGTAATATCCACTAAGGTAAACAACTACCTGTGTGGCACAACCATAAAGCACAGATTAATAAATAACTTATATGTGCCAAAACTAAATACTTGGCCTTCTGGATATCCCAAATCACATAAGGAACACTAGACACAGATTATCCATGCAATCCCTCATCCAGGACCATAAAAGGAAGAGCCCCGCAAGACGACATGGCAGATCCTGACCCTGTTACTTAGTCACTCATCACGAGCCTTGCCCAGGAAGATTGCCACAGTGATGCACCTCTGATTTTCTGTCCCTTTGTGTTTGGACACAGCATGGTTTCTCCTGCCTGTGATCACTACACATGGCTCACTCAAGCTGACACCTTGAGCTGACACTTCAAGCTGACACTCTAAAACCGAAACTGCCATCTGTCCAGACGCTCTGGCTTAACAACTGTGGAAAACCCTTATCTGACCATCGACAATGACTCTTACAGTCTGCATTCATATTCCTCTCGCCTGTTCTTTTGGCATAGCATCCTGTAACCCTGTGACAACCTTAACCCTTTCTTATTCTTCCTGTGAGATAGACAGACACACAGATAGATATAGATGAAGTATGATGTGTGACTTGAGTATTATAGATATTAGAAATTAAGACTGGACTGGAATAAAAGAACTTGTGGTTGCCCGACTTATCTCTATCTGATGACCCTGACCCACAAGTGTCCTGTGAATCACCACTGCCACAAGTTGTATGGCTTGTGAACTTACTGTTATTCAATAAATTCTGACATTGTGGAAAGACAGGAACATGTTTGGTCTATGTTAATGGCATAGCTCGCTCACAACATGGCCTTTGGCTAGACGTTCTGTAAACAGGAAACCAGGCCAGTTCTCCCTTTGCCCATTTCCATGCCCAATATCTAAGGAAAAGAACTTGGCTTTGCAGGGTCCCACTCCTAGCTTTCTGTGACCTGAGAAGGGTCACTCCTGGAGCAAGTGGTCCTGGGAGGCAGTGACTTTGCAGACTGGTCAAGTGATGGATAGGGGTCTCACCTGGGAAGACCTGTTTGTGAATGGGCAGCCCCACTGTGAAGCCCCACCTTCAGTGGGGACTGGGCAGAAATTGGCACAGGAGGCTTCCCAAGGAAACATCTCAGACGGGACAGCCCCAACTCCTGGGGATTCTAAATCAACACAGGGGCATCTGAAGTAACCTGCCCTGCTGGGAAAAGGAAAACCCCTAGTTCAACAACAACCTGGGAAGAGAAAGGGAATGGAGTCGCTAGCAAAAGCCCTTACTTCAGACAGTTCAGACAGTTAACGGGAGCGTTAGCTGCTCACCTTGCGTTGAGGGTGAAGGGAGGCACTAGCAGGAGCAAAATACATCAGAGGCCCCTGGATGGGCACTAACAATCCCAGAAGTCACTGGGCTGGCCCTCACCTGTCTCATTTCCACCTGTGAACTCCTAGAGTCCCATAGGTGGCCCACTGCCCACCTGGGATCTCTCCCCTTCTCAGCTTCTCGGGTCATTCATAAGCCCATGCACACCCCAATATAAAGAAACTGGGGGGAGGGTGTACACTTTGGCATCAGTCCCTGGTTCCCATTTCTGCTGCCAGCAGAAGGAGGCAGTACCTGGGCCACCTGGCTGTTGGAGAGCTCCACTGTTTTTAGTTTTTTCAGTGTGGGGACTGAACCCAAGGGCACTCTACCACTAAGCTACATCCCCAGTCCTTTTCATATTTTATTTTGAGATAGGCCAGCCTCACTAAGTTGCTGAGGCTGGCCTTGAACTTGTGATCCTCATCCTCTCAAATAGCAGGGATTCAAGGCATGTGCCACCACACCTGGCATAATCCTTTTTATCTTTTTTTTTGTTAAAGTTTTCTTTTTGTATTTTCATTAGTTGTTGATTAGCCTTTACTTATTTATTTACTTATATGCGGTACTGAGAATCGAACCCAGTGCTTCACTCAGGCTAGGCAAGTGTTCTACCACTGAGCCACAACCCCAGCCCTATTTTCTTCTTGAGGATTAATTCATATATAATAAACAGAGAAACTGTTCAATGTAAAGCTTTATGAACCTTTACCTATGTGAGCTGCATGGGGCTGCGGGCACAGCTCAGTTAGGGTAAAGCATTTGCCTAGCAGGCTGGATGTCGTGGGTTCAATCCTCAGCACAGAGGGGAAAAAAAAAAAAGTGTTAGAATACAGAACATTTCCACCATCCCAGCAGATGTACCTGCTCTTGAACTTCATATAAACACACACTCATTATATCCTCATTTGCACCTGTCCTTTCACTCATCGTAATGTTTCAGAGATTCATTCATGTTGCTGTGTGAACCAGTAGTTTATTCTTTTCCATGTTTGGACATTGAGTTATTTCTAGTTTTCGGCTATTATTAATAAAACTGCCTTGAACTTCTTGTATTAGTTTTTTTGTGGACACACTCATTTCTCTTGCATAAATATTTGGGAGTGGAATGCTGAGTCATAGGGTGGGCGTAAGTTTAACTTTACTAGAAATTATCAAGTAGTTTTCCAAAGTGGTTGTAACATTTTACATTCCCACCAGAAATGCAGGAGAGTTCCATTTGTTCTATATTCTCCATATTTTCAACCTTTAATTTTAGGCATTCTGGTGGGTGTTTTTCTCTAGTATTTCTACTACCAAGTATAGAAGAATAGGTGCACCAGGAGACATGTATCAGAATGTTTTCAACAACCCAAATGCCCATCAAAATAGAATGGATAATGCTGGGCGCGGTGGCGCACACCTGTAATCCCAGCGATTTGGGAGGCTAAGGCAGAAGGCTTGCGAGTTCAAAGCCAGCCTCAGCAATTTAGG
>JAJEJO010005739.1:754830-781754 GCA_020662805.1 Glaucomys volans
TCTTTCTTTCTTTCTTTCTTTCTTTCTTTCTTTCTTTCTTTCTTTCTTTCCTGGTGCCCGAGATCAGTTCCAGGGCCTCCATCCCTGAGCTACATCCTCAGCCCCTAATTTGTCGTTGTGGTTAAAACATGTTTTGTTAAAGGACAACTCTGGCTGCTGTGTGAGACTAGCAGGGAGACCAGAGAGGAGCGCTGGCCATCTGCAGATGGTGGAGGTGGTGAGAAGAGGCTAGTACTTCCTGAAGGACTTACCTGATATGGGTGATGAAGGGGTTTGGAGGGTGAGGGATGGGAGAGAAAGCAGGAACCAGGGAGACACACAGGCTGTGGTCTAAGCAACCTGGTGGATGGGGGTGCCATTCACAAAGAAGATAGGAAATGGATAGGTCTGGGTGGTAACAAAACAAGAATTCTATCTGTGACAGGTTACAGTTAAGATGCTTTATAGACACCCATGTGTAAATGGCAACAGGCTGTTGGACACACACATCTGAAGCTCATGGGTGAGATCAGAGCTGGAGGAATACATTTGAGAGGTTTTTTTTTGTTTTTTCTTTTCTTTTCTTGGTACTAGAAATTGAACCCAGGGGCACTTTACCACTAAGCTACATACCCAGATCTTTGTATTTTATTTTTCTATTTTGAGATAGGTTGCTGAGGATCTAAAGTTGCTGAGGGTCTCACTAAGTTGCTGAGGTGGCCTTGAATTTGTGATCCTCCTGCCTCAGCCTCCTAAGTCCCTGGGATTACAGGTTTCCACCACCACACCCAGTGAAAGTTCATTTTCCAAAGTATACAACTGGAAGAAATAATCTAGGGAGGGCCTGACATAGATGAGAGGAGGCAGCCCAGGACAGCACCTGGTGGCAATTTTCTCAATGGCTGGGGTAAGGTGGGGATGAAATGGCTAGGACAACATGAAAAGATGCTCAAGGTCATTAGTCCTCAAAAATACAAATCAAAACCACAATCAGATAGCTCTTTCCACCTACCAGGATGGCTGTACTAAAAAAGACAGATAATAACAAATGTTAGTGAGGATGTGGAGAAATCGTAGCCCTCGTACACAGATGGTGGGAATGCTGAAACGGTGCAGTTGCTTTGGAAAACAGTCTGACAGATCCTCAAAATGTTACCCGCAGAGTTATCATATGACTCAGTGATTCCACTCCGAGGTGTACACCCATATGAAATGAAAGCATATGTTCCCAAAAACTTGTACACAGTAATTTAGAGCAGCATTAGCCATAATAGCTTCAGAGCAGGAAGTTCTATTAACTGATAAATGAAGAAACAAAATGTGGTCTATCCATACGATGGAATTCATCCCCAAAAAGGAACGAGGTTCTGATACATTCTGTCATAGATGAACCCTGACAACCTTGTGCTAAGTGAAAGAAGCCAGTCAGAAAAGACCCTATATTGAACGATTTCTATAAAATGTCCAGAATAGACAATCCATACAGTCAAAAAGTAAATTATTAGTTGCCAAGAGCTGGGATTAGGGAGAAGGTTAGAAAATGGCTGCTAGTGGGTTAGAGTTTCCTTTTGGGGTAATAAACTATCTAAACTTGTTTGTAATGATGGTGACACAACCAAGTAAATAGATTAAAAGACACTGACTTGTACACTTCATTTGTACAAGCGTGTGTGTGTGTGTGTGTGTGTGGTCCTGGGGATTGAACCCAGGGCTGTGCACATGCTAGGCAAGCATCCTGCCACTGAGCTACATTCGCAGCTGACTAGTACACTTCAAATGAGTGAACTGTATGGGATGTGAATTGTAAAAGTGTTATTTAAAAAAAAAAGAAAAGAAAAAGGGATATAAGCAAGTGGAATCAGGGTTTGAGGTGGGAGGTATTCATTCCCTGACTGTGTGGGAATGAATCAGGAAGGAAGTTCATGATGCAGGAAGAAGGCTAATTGAGGAGTAAAGTCCTTGAGTAGCAAGAGGGACTGGATGGACACCCTATCTGGGGAGGCAAAAGCTTGGATAATAAGGAAGTCTCTTTTTATTGATGGAGTTGAAGATTTAGAGAGATCAGATGTGAAACAGTCCCCTAGGAGAGAAGGGAGAAAACCAGGAAAACTTAGTAGACAGCAAAGCATTGCTATGGTCTTAAAAAAAAAAAAAAAAAAAAAGAATTAAAAAAACAGTGGTTGGGGCTAGGGCTGGGGCTCAGTGGTAATGCACTGGCCAGCACGGAGAGGTAGGCACTGGGTTTGATCCTCAGCACCACATAAAAAATAAATTAATTAAAGTTATTTAAAAATCCTTTAAAAAATTAAAATATAGGCATTGTGTCCATCTACAACTAAAAAATATTAAACACACACACACACACACACACACACGCACATATATATATATTTATCCCTTCCAAGCCGGGCGTGGTGCACACACCTGCGGTCCCAGCGACCTGGGAGGCTGAGACAGGAGGATGCCTTGAGCCCAGGGATTCAAGGCCAATTTGGGGCTGAACATTGTTAAAACCCTATCTCCAAACAAACAAAAAGGTATCCCTTCCCTATTTCTCAATATTTATTTTTGTGTGGTGCTACTGATGAACCCAGGACCTCAGAAGAAGTTTATGGTCATGAATTTGGCAACTTTTGAGAGACCACATAACAATAATCCCCTGAAGGGCTGGTACATCTCAAGTTGCTGAGGCTGTTCAGAGGAAGTGGCAGCCAGGGTAGAGGTCAGGGGCAGCGGGGCCTTGAGGAGCGAATGGTGAATGGGGCTGTCTCCTCTCCTCCCCCAGACTTCCATCAATCAGAGGATGCATGTCTGGGCAGCTTCCACGCTAAAAGGAAACAATGGATGCTCAAAGGAGACCTTCACAGCTGGCAGGTGATGGGAAGGAAAAACAAGCACTGGATTGAGGAGCAAAGGGTGCTGCAAAACGAGAGCAGCAGGGACTGTTTTGAAGGCTGTGGTGGCTTTAGAGTCAGTCTGTCAGATCCCAGGAGACAGCTTTCGAATTAAGGTAATGAAGCACAGGATAGCACAGCCTCAGATCAGCACAGCTGAACACCACCTTCTTGGCAGGCAGAGAAAAGAAACATCAAAATAAGGCACTGAGGATGGGTGGTGGGGCTGCTTGCCTCTTGGGAGGGCTGGGGAGAAGGAAAAAGGCTGAGCCCAAGGCTGGTGAAGCACCTCCTTCCATCCCTTACACACAGCCTGGGTAGGTCCCAAAGCCTCGTTGGAAAGGCAGCAAACCACAGACTATTACTCAACTGGCATGATGCTTTATGAGTCTCCAGGCATTTTCCGGGATAGCCTCTCATTTCGTATTCTCAGGAGTCCCAGGACTAGCTGAACAAGGTCAGCCAGGCAGCCGTGAAGACTCCAAGACAAGTGCTTCTTCCCCAGCACCCGCTGCCTTCTATACAGGGTTTTCCAGCCAACTAGGGTTCAAACACCAAAAGGTTCCTGTTCCCTAGATCCCTGACCACCCAGCACCCCAGCAGACTCCCTGACTTGTAGGTGAAGCAGTTGCCAACCCAGGCAGAAGGTGCCCAGGGAGGTAAGCCCTTATTTTGATGAAGAGACGGAACACCTATCCCTCACATGCCACTCAAATCCAGCAAGGCATGTCCTTGACCCGTCTGAGAAGTGGTTGCTTCACCTCGCATGCTTTGTTAACTTAAGTCACTGAAGTGTTGCAACATCCTGGCACCAGGCTCTGGCCCAGAGCCCTCCCTCTTAGCTAGCCTAGTGACTCAGGCCCTTTGTAGTCCCTTAATACAACCCCTCAGGCAGCCCGTGCCTCCCCAGTCCTCCTTCCCGCAGGACCCTCACCTTGATATCCAGTTTGAACTCTCAGCTCTCGGACCTCAGATGCTGTCTAGAGTTAGCAGCCAGAAAACCAGAAGGCAAGAGCTAATACACCTCTTCAAATCGAACACTGGACGCTGTCTAACCCTCAGTTAAGTCCTGGCAAAATAAACCATCAGTCTGCACTGCAAGAGGACAAATGTTGCTCCTAAAGAAGTAACGTCCAGAGGGAGGGCCACCGGCTCCGAGGCAGAGGGGAGAGTGGGCGGGGAGAGCTGGGATCAGGGTCCCTTTAGATCAGCTACCTGCTGTGTCCCAGGCCTGCTCCCTCAGGAGGGAGCCCCAGTGTGGCTGCGGGGGCAATGGAGTGTCCACTAATTTGCTACCATATCTATGTTAAGGCGGAAGTCTAAAAGAACAAAGTTATTTCAATCGCTGGGCAGACAAGCCAGATATAAAGAATTGGGGAGTACTTGGCGCGGTGGCCCACACCTGTAATCCCAGTAGCCTGGGAGGCTGGGGCAGGAGGATTTCGAGTTCAAAGCTAGCCTCAGTAAAAGTGAGGTGCTAGCAGCAACTCAGTGAGACCCTGTCTCTAAATAAGATACCTAGGGCTGGGGATGTGGCTCAGTGGTTGAGTGCCTCTAAACTCAATCCCTGATACCAAAAAAAAAAAAAAAAAAAGAATTAGGGAGAGCCAGGCCTGGTGGTGCATACCTCTAATCCCAGCTATTCAGGAGGCTGAAGCAGGAGGCTGACAAATTCGAGACCAGCCTGGGCAGTTTAACATGACCCTGTCTTAAAATTTAAAAGGCTAGGGATGTGGTTCAGTGATAGACTACTCCTGGTTCTCATCCCCAGTACCACAGGGTCCATTTCCTGCTGAGCAGGTCTCTCTTCCTCATTTCATGCTAGATCACTTCGTATTTGCTGTTTGTTGTTGTTGTTTGGTGGCACTGGAGATGGAGTCCATGGCCTTGCACAGCCTAGGTAAGAACTCAACCCCTGAACCACATCACCAGCTACTTTTTTTCTTTTTTTTTGGAACCAGGGATTGAACTCAGGGACACTCGGCCACTGAGCCACATCCCCAGCCCTATTTTGTATTTTATTTAGAGACAGGGTCTCACTGAGTTGCTTAGGGCCTCGCTAAGTTGCTGAGGCTGGCTTTGAACTAGCGATCCTCCTGACTCAGCCTCCCAAGTCGCTTGGATTACAGGCATGCGCCACCATGCCCGGCACCAGCTACTTTTATTTTAAGTTGCTGAGGCTGGTCTCAAACTTAAAATTCTCTTGGCTCAGCCCCCAGAGTAGTAGGGATTATAGGAGTGCACCACTGCACCAACTTTTTTAAATACAGGAGTTTAATTCATTACATTTCTAGATTTGCACTTAGGTTACTAGTTTACTTTCTCTATTATTATTTCTTTAGCTTTTTTTCTTTTCCTGACTTTTGGTGGATTGACACATAATTCCCACCACTTTTTTCTTCCTAGTTTAGAAAGGATATTACTCTTCTTTTAGTGATTATCATTTTTAAAAAATAATTTTTAGTTGTAGATGGGCACAATGCCTAGGCAAGCACATTACCACTGAGCCACAACCCCAGCCCCTGATTGTCTTAAATTGTTAGCATACATATATTTTCCCAATGAAGTCTAGTTTTCCCATAGTGTCATTTCCTTGAACAAGGCGGAAATCTGGTGTGACTTAACAAAGGAATTCCCTACTTTATTTTACCTTATTCTTCCTTGATAATGCAGTTAATAATTCGTTTTCCATTTTTTAAATTAAAAACCCAGCAGTCACTCTCCTTTTGTGCCAACAAAATCCTGACTTGTTCAGGCAGCTAGAGACCCAGTCCCGGGAGATGAGGCAAGATTGGTCAAAGCCAACCACAGCCAGTCTGCTTGTTTGCTTTTGCCAGGCATTGGCTTGAAGATGGACCAGCTTAGGCCAAGCAGACCTAAGGCAGCAACTAGAGCTGTCTTGGAAAAATTCTTGCTGAAAGAGGCAAATGAAGGGAAGCTTTCTTTCTTTTAGTGTCTCCCTGTCATCCTACTTGAGATGTTGAAGCCCATAGGAGCCATCTCCCAACTACAAGGAGAAACAGCTTACAAATGGAGGATGGCTGAGAAGATCCAGGGTTCTTCATGTCAGTTCTGGACTATGCCCCAGCTCTGGAACTCTGCTACCTTCCCCCAGGTGAGTTCATCTATTTAAAAAAAAAATTTTCTGGGGGGGAGCCCTCTGGGATTGAACCCTGGGCTTCAAGAATGCTGAGAAGGTTATCGATGAGTTATACTCCCATTCTCAACATTTTTTACAGTTTAAGTCATTATGGGTTATTCTGTCCTTGTACCATAAAGTATTTTGCTATGCCTCAAAAGCTAATTAAATACACAACACCATGTGTCAATTTCTTTTCCTTTCTCCCTCCCCTGCTTCCTCCTTCTATCCCTTCCTTCCTTTCTTGACAATCTTTCACACTCCAGGGCTCCAATGATCCTCCTGCCTCGGCCTCCCAAGTAGCTAAGGCTACTGGGCACATAGCTGGTTCAATGTGCCCATTTCTGTGCTCACCGCTGGCACCAGCAAACTGCTCCTTCCCTCACGGATTTACTTTTCTTTTAGCAAGGTTTTTGGGAATAAAATTGTCTTAGGATATCCAGAAATACTTTTTTTTTGCGGGGGGGGGGGGGGGGGGAGGGGGATTGAACTCAGGGGCACTCAACCACTGAGCCACATCCCCAGGCTATTTTGTATTTTATTTAGAGACAGGATCTCACTGAGTTGCTCAGAGCCTTGCTTTTGCTGAGGCTGGCTTTGAATTCATGATCCTCCTGCCTCAGGCCCTTGAGCTGCTGTGATTAGCCCCTGACTGTTTTTTGGGTTTTTTTGTTTGTTTGTTTGTTTGGTATGGGGGATTGAACCCAGGGGCATTTTACCACTGAGCTAAATCCCCAGGTTTTCTGAAATGAGGTCTCACTAAATTGCCAAGGTTGGCCTTCAATTTGCAATCCTTCTACCTCAGCCTCCCAAGTCACTGGGATTATAGGCAGGCACCACAGTGCCTGGCTTCTTTTTGGGGAGCAAGTGCTCTACAACTGATCTATATTCGGGACCTGTCCTCTACAGTTTCACTGTGTCTAGTGATATATGACCTTTTTCTGTTTGATTTCCATACCGTTTCTATTCAGAAGGCTGACGTGGGAGAATCCCAAATTCAAGGCCAGTTTGAACAAGAATCTATCTCCAAAAATTAAAAAAAAAAAAAGTAATGAAAAACAGTGTTAGAATTTGTAACAGTAGATTACTTCAGACTGGCCATGAAGAAGTCATGGAATTGAGAGATAACACTGAGAAGTTCATCTAGAATGGAGCACACACATGGAAAGACAGAGGGTGAGCCTTTAGCATATATCTAATAGGAATTCCAAATATGAATAAAGGAAATGACAAAAGAAACAATAACAGCTGAAGGAACGATGGTCAGAATTCCAGATCTGAAGAAATAGTATGAAAATAAAAAAACAAGTCACAGCCCAAGGGAAGGGTCAGTAGCAACTTTTTTTCACCTCGTCTTCCCAGCCTGTGAGTTCTAGCAGCGTGCCAGCTCTAATTCAATGCTCCATATGAAATCACTTTATTGCTGTTGCCCAAATTTCTGCTTCCAGACTCAGAGACTGGCAGGCCTGTGGCTTCAGCCCTGCTTTCTTGTGTGTTCCCGTTCCAGGTCTTATCCACAGGGATGTTTGTCCAATGTGTGTGCAGCAGGGATTGGGAGGAGGGGAGAGCATGACGTTTGTTTTGGAATTTTATCTTTTTATGCATAACCGTTATGTTTAAGAGTATAAATTTATAGTGCCATCTTGATGGGACGGATTGAACTAAACGATCTGTACCAGGGAAGTAGGGATCCCTGCCAATGTCTGTCTCTTGGGAAGAAATATCAGACCATCCCTAACAAGATTGATAGAACTCTAGCCAGCACATTGACAGAATCAGACTGATACCCTGGAGTAAGCTGATCAAAAGCCCTGATGTTCTCCCATTCCCACCCCCACCTTCATTCCCGTCCACACTGGGATGGGAGCCCAGTATGCAACTGACCATTGGATCTTTCAGATGTGGGCTGAACAGGCCAACACTGAAGAGTGCAATTTTCCAGAGTTACCTGACCATTTCAGTCTTTTTCCTGGTTAATGAAAAATGCATACTGGTCATATGGAGACCCTTGATGCAAAATCCCATCTGGCTCTCTAAGTCCCCAACCCACCTGCAGCAGGTCCAGACTGATGTTTTGCTGTTCATCAGAAGAACAGTGGATTCGGGAGCCAGATTCTAGTACAGGCTTCTATCAAGCAATGTCACTTTTGTTTGTTTTCAGTACTGGGGATTGAATCTGGGGTGCTTTACCACTCAGCTTCATCCCCAGAGCTTTCTATTTTGAGGCAGTATCTTCCTAAACTGCCCCACAAAATTGCTGAGGCTGGTCTTGAACTTGCAATCCTCCTGTCTCAGCCTCCCTAGTTCCTGGGATTATAGAAATATGTCACTGCATGTGGTAATAAGTCACCTTTAAATTTCAGGCCAAGATTCTAAGTCTCAAATGATATCCTCAGGACTCATTTTTTTTTTTTTTTTTAGTTGTAGATGGACACAATACCCTTATTTTATTTATTTTTATGTGGTGCCAAGGATCGAATCCAGTGCCTGACACATGCTAGGCAAGCACTCTGCCACTGAGGCACAACCCTAGGCCGCTCAGGCCAAGATTCTTTATTTCAAGATAGGATCTATGTTGCCCAGGTTGGGGTCAAACTCCTGGGTTTAACTGATCCTCCTGCCCCCACCTCCCAAGTAGCTGGGATTACAGATGTGTGCCACTTTGGCCAGCAGAGTTTGCAAGTACTGAGTAAACCATCAGGATTTGTGTGTATGGGTGGTGGGGAGGGGGGCACAAGGGTTTGATCCAGGGCTTGCTAAGCATACACTCTGTCACTGAGCAACATTCCCAGTTCCCTCAGCCCTTTTTGCTCTTTGCTACTCTACTGTGTATTTTCTCTTCCCAAATCTAACAGCCTGCTGCTCTTCTCTGGAGTTCTAAACCTGTCTTCTGCCGGGCATTATAGTACATGCCCACAATCCCAGGAGGCTGAGGCAGGAGGATCACGAGTTCAAGGATAGCACTCAGCAACTTAGTGAAACCTTCAGCAATTAAACTAGATCCTGTCTTCAAACAAACAGGAATGGGGATGTAGCTCAGTGGCAAAATGCCTTTGGGTTCACTACCCAGCATCCCCCTCCCCATAAAAAACTAAATAAAATAAACCTGCCTTCTGGGCAAGTCTACATCACTTCAGACTTACCATCTTCCTGCATTAAAAAACTCATGAACTGGGCACAGTGGTGCATGCCTGTAATCCCAGCTATGGGGAGCCATCCATACCTAGCAGATTCAGACGTGGTTGAGCCATGGGACACAGAGGCCTGACTCCCAGGAACGGGCAGCCATGAGAGACTATTCCAGATCCTTGGGAGGTAGGTGGTCCGGGGTGGAGTGGTTTACCGTCTGGGGATATGCTCGTTTCCCTGAGCAAATGGCTCCCCTGACTCCACCCCATCCTGTTCATCACAGAAGCCCTTCCCCATCTAAAGGGCTTTACCCGTGTGACTATAAAATAAAGGAGAGGGCTGGGGTTGTGGCTCAGTGGTAGAGCACTTGCCTAGAATGTGTGAGGCACTGAGTTTGATTCTCAGCACCACATATAAATAAATGAGTAAAATAAAGGTCTAGCAACATCTAAAAATATTTAAAAATAAATAAATAAATAAAATAAAATAAAGGAGAGGTGGGTCACTCCATGTGGTTAAGAGGCCAAATCTGGTGTGGCTTCATCCGTCACACCCCCTCCCATTTGAAGAGTATTGGCTCTTGTCTGTTTATTGATAAGTTTATTGGTAATTAATTGATTTATTGCCATCTGGCCTTCCTCTGGCAGTTAACCCTTCCCTCATCCATGTGGGACGTGGCTGAAACCCCCACACTCACCTACTCCTGAGGTAGGAGGATTCAAGGTCAACCTTGGCAACTTAGTAAAATCGTGTCTCAAAATAAAATTTTAAAAAAAATGTACACGAGACAGGTTGTCCTTATTCATGGGGCCAACGTAAAGTCTTTAACAAATAGCATTTGGAGATCCACAACCCAGGCTCTTCTCCCAAGCCTCACCTCTCATAATGCCCTATCTTCTGGCACTTACAAACTAATTTGGATCAAGCAAAATCTGGCCCATATTTATTAAGATCCTACACTGAAACTAAAAAGATTTGAATGTGTCTACCTCCCTCAGTTAAAATATAAACTCTAGGGGTACAGACACCGTGTTATTTAATTAATGATCTGCCCCACTGTAGAACCTAGCACTGTCCTATGTAGAGTCGGCATCAATAAACGTTTACCCAGCCGAGTATTGTCCCTACGCATAACCTCAGGGCTATAAGAATCAGAACAAACACTGGTTATGAAAAAAAATGCCTCAAAACCATTTTTATAATTATATAAGTAAGCAGATGGAAGTGTTAATTATATTCTGCCCCCACTCTGACATCTAGAACTGAGTGTTTTCTCTAACCTCTCTTGGACAACAAGAAACATGAGACCCCAGGTACAAACCAGATTTATCAAATCCAAGGCAATGAGAAATGGTGGGTGTGTCAAAGCTGAAGAAGCTGCTTGAATAGTGGGACTAGTGGAAGAGTCTGGCTCTTAGGTTTTTGTCTGCAGACATACCTTAGGGTTCCTATGATGGAACTGTGTTCACTCCCCTAAGAACTGCAGGCCACTGGCTGCAGACCATCCTAGCGAGGGCTTTTGGATTGCTCATCTGTTCACATTCAGCTCAAAGATTCCCAAAATGTGGATTCACATTCTGGCTTTGCCACTGGTCAGCTATTAACAATTTACCCTCTCTGATGTGTGTCCTTCTCTGCAAAATGGGAATGTCACTCTCTTGAAGGGGTTCTGTATGGATTAGAGGCAAAATCTCCTTGCTCAGTGGATGTCATCTTGGGCTGGGCAGGTTAAAGGCCCCAGTTCTACTGACTCCCACCCCGACCCTGGGTAACTCCTGAACTGGAGACCCATGGCCCTGGATTGGCATTCAGAGGCATAAGCTGCTCCCATAGAGCCTGGCCTTCTCCAGGCCCACCATTGTCTTGCTTCAGCCCTTCCTCTCTGGCTAACCAGAGGCACTACCCACTCTCAGTGGCAGATACCAGCCTTCAGGAAAGTTGAGGTCTCACAGTTGCTCTGCTTGGTTGATCGTTGCTTCCAGGCTGAGCAGAGTTTGTGAGTCATGGAGCCTGTCACCTCTTCCCCAGCTGCCACTCCAACAAACCCCACAGAACTGAGACCTGACCTGGGCTGGTTTTAACAGCTCTGTGAGGCCCATCCACAGTGCCCATGCCTGTGGTCCGCTAGTCCTTCCAGCACCAAGACTCTAGGGGAAAAGGGTCTTCTCCACAGGGCCGAAAGCCTGAGACAAGAGGAAAGGGAAAAGACCTGAAGGCAGGAGAGAGGGAGAGAGGTCTAAGGCCTTCAGAGACTTCGGAAGGAGGAGGAGCCTGAGATGGATAATTGGTGACCTAGGGGAAGCCAGAGAAAAGTCTGAAGAGCTGGGAGTTTGGACTCCATCTCTGCTCTTGGACTATCTCCAATGGGACCTGAATATACCTATGCAGAGGATGAAGGGACTCAGGTGCTGAATGTCTGATTTCCTTTGAAGACAGGATTCAAAGTGCCAAGTGCTATGGCTGCTCATCACTGCCTATGACTGGCTTGTCATATCACGAATGTTTAATAAAGATCCACCAAGAAGCCAGGCACGGTGGTGCACGCCTGTAATTCCAGCGCTTGGGAGGCTGAGGTAGGAGGATCACAAGTTCAAAGCCAGCCTCAGCAACTTAGCGAGGCCTTAAGCAACTCAGTGAGGCCCTAAGCAAATCAGTGAGACTCTGTCTCTAAATAAAATATAAAATAGGGCTGGGGATGTGGCTCAGTGGTGGAGTGCCCCTGGGTTCAATCCTCAGTACCAAAAAAAAAAAAAAAAAAGATCCACCAAGAGACTTCAAGATCCTTCTTTCCATCTGCACTTGTCTATCTAGAGAATATTCTGAATGGAAAAGAAAATCAGATGTTCATTCAACAAATATTTAATGGTCCATACCTGGGAGCAATAACAAGCATGGGCAGAGCCCTGACCCTTCCTTTCTTGTTGGGCCACATCACCAAATCCTTTGCAAAGTCTTGTGGCTCCTCTCTGGTCACAATTAGGACCGTTTCCCATTGTCCAGGAGCAGAGCAGTGGGATTGCTCCATTTCCAGGCTTCCTGCAGCCCCTCCAGCCTCCTGACCACCCCGTGCTCTTTAGCTGTGACAGCCAACCTTCCTCTAGGAGCCAATGGTGAGCCAACTTCCAAGACTGGTACCCAAGGTCTCACTCTCTTTCAAGAAGAAGAGCAGCTGGGGAGGCTGAGGCAGGAAATTCAAGTTCCAGGCCAGCCTCAGCAATTTAGCAAGACCCTGTTTCAAAATAAAAAATAAAAAGGGCTGGGGATATAGCTCAGTGGTGAAGTGTTCCTAGGTTCAATCCCCAGTACAAAAAAAAAAAAAAAAAAAAGTGAAGCAGTTGACCTGTTCCCACTGCCTATCCCAGAGAGACATGCTTTACTAGAGCACTGATACCGAGGGCAGAGCCAGGGCTTCTTAAAGAGGTGAGGGCAACCCTCAACTTACAGACCCAAGGGGAACAGCCCTGTCAAACTCATCCCCACCAAGGCAGCCCTCCTGGCTCTTCTCAAAAACACTGGTCAGCCTGGTGCAGTGGTGCACACCTGTAATAACAGTCACTGAGGAGGCTGAGACAGGAGAATCAAGTGCATGGCCAGTCTCAGCAACTTAACAAGACCCTGTCTTAAAATAAAAAATAAAGAGGACTGAGACAATTCACAATGGCCAAACTATGGAACCAGCCTAGCTGTCCATCAATGGATGAATGGATTTTTTTTTTTTTTTTTTTTTTTTTTTTTTTTTGGAACCAGGGATTGAACTCAGGGACACTCGGCTACTGAGCCACATCCCCAGCCCTATTTTTTGTATTTTATTTAGAGACAGGGTCTCACTGAGTTGCTTAGGGCCTCAATAAGTTGCTGAGGCTGGCTTTGAACTTGTGATCCTCCTGACTCAGCCTCCCGAGTCACTTGGATTACAGGCGTGCGCCACCACGCCCGGCTTTGGATGAATGGATTTTAAAAATGTGGCATATACACAATAGAATTTTATTCAGCCATAAATCAAAATGAAATTATGGAACTAGAGACCATCATGTTAAGTGAAATAAGACAAACTCAGAAGGTCAAGGGTCATATGTTTTTTCTCATAATTGGAAGGTTGAAAGAAAAAAGGAAAAGAAAGGTGGGGTGGATCTCTTAAAAATCAAAAGGCAATCAGTAGAGGAAAGGATAAGGGGTAGAAGGTAGGAAGGAAGGGGGAAGTGCTGGGGAGTGATACTGACCAAATTATATAGTTATACTCTGTGCATGTACAAATATGTAACAACGAATCCCATCATTATGTACAACTATAATGCACCAATAAAAAACGTGGGAACCGGGTGCGGTGGTACACACCTGTAATCCCAGCAGCTTGGGAGGCTGAGGCAGGAGGATCGTGAGTTCAAAGCCAGCCTCAGCAATGGCGAGGTGCTAAGGAACCAGTGAGATCCTGTCTCTAAATAAAATACAAAATAGGGCTAGGGATGTGGCTCAGTGGTTGAGTGGCCCTGAGTTCAATCCCTGGTACCCTCCCCTGCAAAATGTGGAAAAATAAAAGGGATAGAGATATAGCTCAATGGTAAAGCACCCCTGGGTTCAATTCCCAGTACCAAACAAAAATACTGGTCAGTCCAGTCCTCCCCAACCCCTGCTCCAAACCAAGTACCGCTCTCTTGCCTGGTGTTGGAAGACTAAGAAATTTTCAGAGTCCCATCTGTTCCATCACCCACTCCAGAAGAGGGTGAAAGGAAGTAGAGAAAGAGCTTTTCTCAGATAAAACTTCAATCTCTCTTCTCCAACTCAGGCACCCACAGGGCAGGAAATCAGTGAAGTATAACAGAGCCCATGACACCAGATAGGTTCCCTGGAACAATCCTGGGCAAGAACATACATACTGGGAAGGAATCTCCAGGGCTGGGGGCAAAGAAAAATTGCTCTCCTAAAGGAGCTGAGTCAGGGTGATCCACATGACATAGTGGAAAGGGGGCATGGTGATCCTTCCCTAGTTTCTAACCTGTGGCTGTCAAGTTTCTGAACCTGGGGGAAAGGAATGGGATTGGTGCCTCTGCTTTATGACCTCTTGACTCTTCCCATGGCCAGGGGCTCGTCTGGGTTCTGCCCCTCCCTCCACCTAGGAGCACTGGAAGTCTGGCCACCCTGGAGAAGACTCAGGCTTGCTTGCCCCCAGCAGGGGCTGATGGAAAAGGCCAGAGCTCGGGTAATACAAGTCCTAAAACACACATGTTGGAAGGAGAAGCCATGCCTCTGGAAGCCTCCAGAACAGTCTAAAGCTCAAAACTCCAGCCAGACCTTGGCCCAAGCCTGGAGTTGAAGGACTCAACTTAAAAATCCAGCATCCAAATCCACCAAATCCAGAGGTGGTGTCAACAAGCCTGTAATCCCAGTGACTTGAGGCTGAGGTAGGAGGATCACAAGTTCAAGGCCAGCCTGGGCAACTTATTGAGACCCTTTCTCAAAATAAACAAAAAAATTTAAAAAGTTCAGTAGTAGAGCGCCCCTGGGTACAATCCCCAGTACAAACACCAACAACAATAAATTAAACAAAAAATACCTACCATGTATCCCCACATCCTCTGTGGAATGGGGAGAACAGGGAAGAGAGTCAACCCAACAGCCAGCACTAAGCCTGAAAGGCACGGGCCCAGGAAGCCAGGCAACAGACTGCTCAGACTGCTTCACTGGAAGGTTTTTGTTTTTTGGGGGGGGGGTTGGTTGGTACTGGGAATTGAACCCAGGGACACTTTACCACTGAGCTACATCCCCAGCCCTTTTCATTTTATTTTTTATCTTTTGAGACAAGAGTTTGTTGAGGATCTCAATAGGTTACTGAGGTTAGCCTCAAAGTTAGGATCGTCCTGCCTGTCTCAGCTTCCGGCTGCTGGGATTGCAGGAATGTGCCACTGTGACCGACCAGACTGCTTCACTGCAAAGGAAAGCTCCAGGCAGGGCCTGCCGAGTCTCTGCAGATGCACAACCCGGTAGGATTCCAGGCCCTCAGCAAGCCAGAGTGCGATGGCAGAGTGTTCTGGCTGGCACACTGGGGCAGCCTGCCCAAAGCTCTGACACACAGAATAAACTCCAGCCTCTGAAAACACTGGGGAAGCTTCTGGGACACAAGGGCCAGCTTCAACGCTCCTCCAATCCAGGGCCAGAGGTCAGGTGCAGCTTGCTCACTCAGCTAGTCCTAGTCACACTTGAAGGAGAAGGGAGAAAAAGGTTCTCCTTTATCAAGCCCAGTAATGTGCCACACTTCCACCACAGGACTGACATGGCCTCTGGCTGTCACCTTTCTTTTTGGGTTTTTTTTTGGGTTTTTTTTTTTGGGTGCTGGGGTTTGAACCTTTCAATTCACATGGCCAGGCCATGCTACCCTGGGGAATGCTGGCCATGTGGAATGAACTGCCTCTGAGACCAGGCAATATCACAAAGGTGAGAGTCCAGGCATGGAGGCAGTTTGCACAGGGCAAATTTCTTTCTTTTTTTTTTTTTTTTTTTTGAACCAGGGATTGAACTCAGGGACACTCGGCCACTGAGCCACATCCCCAGCCCTATTTTTGTATTTTGTTTAGAGACAGGGTCTCACTGAGTTGCGTAGGGCCTCGCTAAGTTGCTGAGGCTGGCTTTGAACTCACGATCCTCCTGACTCAGCCTCCCGAGTCGCTTGGATTACAGGCATGCGCCGCCACGCCCAGCTCAAATTTCTTTAAAGATCCTCAAAGTCGGCAAGAAGGTGAGGCTAGCAGGCTGTAACTGACGACTTAACCTCCCCTTCGTAATCATTCCTGCTCCCACATTCCCGAGGCGAGGGTTCTCTGGATTTCTTGTGACGTCATCTGAACATCTGGCAGGCAGTGGGAGTACTATGTGGGTTGGCAGGCAGCAGTATGAAAGTGTAGAGACCTGTCTGGCTCCTGGGCCCCACCCAGTGCCAGGCGGGACACAAAGCTGGTGCTGCAGTCTAGAAACTCAGCTTTGTGGCCAGGGTTTTATCTATTTCCTTCATTAATACCGCATGATTTCAGTGTTGCTTTTTTGTTTCAAACCCCAGAACAATCTTTCCCCTAATTCACCCAATAAACTTTCATCAACCAAGGGCCAACTTCTTATCAGTTTCTATTCTTGTGGCCCAGTGGGAGGACGGAACCAGGTGGGCAGACTTCTATAGTTCCTGCCAAGATCAGATGTTGGAGAACTACCAACCCTTTGGCATCTTGTGGGCTAAACTGGGCCTGAGCACCATTTCAAGAATAGATACATTACAGTCGGCTGCAGTGGCACATACCTGAAATCCCAGCAACTCAGGAGGCTGAGGCAGGAGGATTTCAAGTTCAAGGCCAGACTAAGCAACTTAGTAAGAGCCTGTCTCAAAATAAAATAAAAGGGCTGGGGCTGTAGTTCAGTGGTAAAAAGCACCCCTGGGGTTCAATCCTCAGTACCCCCCTAAAAAGAGTAGGTATATTACAAGGTGTACTTAGAATCAAACCACACACCTAAAAGTCATAGTTATGTATGTCGACCCCCTGGGAGACCAAGGAAGGAGGCATTCCCTACACACAGCCAATGAGCCCTGGGGGTAGGGGAGGATAGGGTAAAGGTAAGGACTCATGGTGACATGGGTCCTAGAGGGTGCACGAACAGGGAAAGACAGCAGCATAAGAAGTCAGAGAGTGTGGAAAAAGGTCATGTGAAAGTATGCTGGTCCTAGAGATGATGATCTCCAGGGCATGATGGAGAAGAGCAGGGTTCAAAAGCCCAGGAAATAAACAAGTAGTCTGTACTTTTTGAGCCAGGCTGTTTTTATTCTTCGCACACCCTCTCTTTAGCTTTCTTTTGTGCTCCTTTCAATATTTAACAATGTCTTTTGGAAAGGTCAGCCTGTGGTAGCTTGCTAATAGAAACCTAAGCTGTCTGCATCTATGCCTGGACCCGAAGACTAAAGGGAAGCATTGAGCCAAGCACGATGGTACAGCCTATAATCCTTGGGACTCAGGAGGCTGAGGCAGGAGGATCGTAAGTTCAAAGCCAGCCTCAGCAACTTATCGAGGCCATAAGCAACTCAGTGAGACCCTGTCTCTAAGTAAATATAAATATAGGAGTGGTTCAGTGGTTAAATACCCCTGGGTTCAATCCTGGGAACCAAAAACAAAACGAACAGACAAACAAAAAAACCCAACCTCGTGAGACCCTGTCTAAAACTAATAAATAAATAAAATCAAGTGATGAAGTGCCTCAGGTCCAATCCGCAAGGGTGCCCCACTCCTCCAGGAGTGGAGGTAGAGAAAAGCAGAGTAAAAGGATGGAGGAGACCAGAGCTGGATCCCTTCACTGATCACTGTATCTTTCTGAATTTCTTTCTGACTGAGACCTTGGAAGTTCCAATTAGGAAGAGCATAGTTATGAGCCCATGCCTGGTGCCATTTGGTAACCTCTGGCATCTACACTGCTGGTAGGTTTGGGAAGCCCCACTGCCCTGCACCTCCGCTTTTCCCTGTCACAAAGTTCAGCTCCAGGAAACAGGGATGGGAGATGGATGGTGAAGCGGGGAGCCCAGTAGCACACACCTGCTTCCCCTCCTCTCTGCCTCTACTTGGGCAATCTTCCTCTTCAGTGAGGAGCTGGTGATACGCTGGGGCCTATGCGGCAGGGCCCTGGTTGCTAGGTGATCACTTTACCACCTCTGGAAAGTGGCAACATAAGCTGCTATGCGGAGGTGCAAAGGGGGCCTCTCCTTATACCACCTCTGGCCCTCACCCCAGGTGAGGAGAGCCAGCCAGGACAGCCAGGGGCCCTCCCTGTCCCTGCTGCCCATCTTCCAGGATAACTCCTCCTGCTGGGTCTGGCCTGAGTTCTAAGCTCCCTGCCAAGATGATACCCATCTCGACATGCACCAGGTGTTGCCACCTTGGGTGGACGTGGAGGGGAGGGATACACAGATCTTGGTCTATTACAGCAGCCCCTGGAAGCGGGCTTTGTTTTCTGCCTTGGGGTTACACAGGGATTTCTAGGGATTCCCACCATGATGGTGCTTTCAGAGACTAGGCAGGGGTGACCCAGGATCCTAAGGAGTGGGCCTGCTTTCAAATCCTTTGCCTTCCCTGATAAGGCTGGGGTGACCCCATCCCATCATGTGCCCAGACGCTGACATTTTACAACGACGAGGAACTAAAGGCTGAGGACCTTGACTCCACGACTGGCTCGGCTAGTCAACAGTTGTGCAGCTGAGTAAATCATACCTCTCTGGGCCTCAGGCCCTTTATCTGTAAAATAAACATGATAACATCTGTCCTCCTGACCTCACACACTCCCTGCAAAGACGAAATATGCTGTGACTGTAGACTGGGAAGTGCTTGCCGGGTATCATCGAGTTTGTCTCACAGAGAGGAAGGAGGCAGGGAGGACAGGCGATGCTACAGCTAAGCCAAAGGAGGACAGGGGGCTCTGAGCCAGGCTGGGAGACCACTCAGAAGCTAGCTCAGGCAGAAACAGGCAGAGGTGGGGCCTCTGAATGCCAAGCAGAAGGGGCAGACAGAACACACCTGTCAGTCCAGGCTGGTAGACAGTTCAGGAGGGAAGAACTGACTGTCAGCAAATATATCTGAAGAGATGGAGTTAAGGGCATGGGCAGGATGAAAGAGGGCTTCATTCCCCAACTCAGAAGAGCCACCTCATGCCTGAGAACTTAGGAGTGCAGGAGAACTGCCCAGAGCTCCCTGGACCTCCAGCACTACCTTGGTATAAAACTTGACACTTTTCAAACCCCTCAGATGGCATCCTTCCCTTTCTGGACCAGAGACACGAGTGAAGTGACCCCCCCAAGGCAAGAAGCCTGTGCAAAATTGAACCTGAGGTCTCCTTCTGCCATGTCTGAGGCTCAAAGCCCAGAGCACTCTGCTAAGATCTTAAAACAACACCCATTCCTTGGCTTGGTCATGCTGGGTCGAATATCTACACCCTCTCAAATTGGAGGTTATGGAGAACAGAGGTCCAAGAGAGCTAATTTTGTCTGTCTGGAACTGAAACCAGAACCACTGTCCTATGCATACACTTCTGAAGATATCAGAGAGGCACACAGCTTCCCAGCAGGAAATTCCCAGTATAATCCAGAAAGCACAGGAGCCCTAGGGCTAGCCCCCAAAGAGCAGAGCCAGCATCCTGAAAACTAAGATGATAAGGAGACAATCCCAGGGAAGATTTCACACAGAGTTAGGTCCAATCCATGTTTACTGGGACCTCACTGAAGTCACTGCAAGTGGTTCTCATCTCACACAGACCCCTTCATAACACCAGCTACCACGCAGATTGCCCTGGGCCACAGGAGGAAGGAGCCATGTGCCACAACCTGCCTGTGCCCACTCTTTATCCTGGAGTCCAGGGAATGAATCACTCCTGTGTCTGGGCAGCCAGGATGAGGAAGTGTTCCCTCCCTAAAAGTCGTCACTTCATACTGAAGAGTCCCTGGCCTGCAAGGCCGACGATGGTCTTAATTCTTCTACCTTCTAATTTGGGGATCTCAGGCACACTTCTCAACCTCCACTTCCAGATGTGTAAATGGAATGACTCAATGATTTTAAGTTTGTTCTACATTCTAGCATTCAGTTTTTAATAAGATCAACATGTAAAACGGGCACGGAGCCCCCACAAGGTCTCCACGGGTCTAAACACACACCACTGCCTCAACACACAATGTCTTCAAAGCAAACAACAAGCTAATTTCCCTTTAGGGAACTGTCTCTCCCCAAACTGCCATCTCTGTACTATATACTCAAGGCCTGGCCAAGGTTCCAGTTCAGGATTCCCTGCAAGAATCCCAGAAGAGGGTGCTGGGAGGATGGAGGGCAGGGGCCTCCTATCTCCTCTTGCCAGGTGGAAACTGAGGGTGGTAACATTTTCCCTGCAATCAGCCAGCCACACCCAGATAGGGGAGGCAGCAGATTCCCCTTAATCAAAGGGCACTTTGAGTTGTTTTTTGACCTCTGTAATTGCAGAAGTCCAACTGACACAATCTTACACACATGTATAACCACTTTCTATTCCATTTAAAAGAACTTTTAAAAGTCCCTTACTGTATCCCTTGCCATCTGACACAAAGGGCTAACCTGGACTTGTACTTAAAAGTCCCATCTTTGATAGGTCAACCCAACTCAGAAGCCCACAAGAGCAGAAGGGGCCTGGAAACCAATACTCTGGAATTCCCAGCAGTAGCTCATTCTGGGCAGAACCAAAGTCCTTCTTCAGCCAGGGACACTAACCCTATGTATAGTCAGTGAAGAAGGCTCCGATATGCATGGACTCCCAGGGCGGCCTACAGTCAGCTCTGCTCACTGCCAGAGTCCCCCAACCTTTTGCTGTCTAGCCATGCCCTAAACCAGCAGAAAACAGAACATGACCCCAGACATGGAGGGCTGTCTCTCCAACACTGCTTCTCAGCCTCGAAGTATCATCTCTGACTTTTCAAATGATACCAGATTGCTGGGTCCTAAACCTTGACCTTCCCCATGTCAACCTAGTCCTGAATGACAATAGGCAAGATTTGAATAGTCATCCTTGGGGGGGTCTGGTTTTAACCTGCACAGCTAGCCCGATTGGTCAAAACTGTACACAATAATTACATCATCCTCCTCATACCCTATAAAACCCCCCTGTAACTTGTGGCCATTTTCCCATCTCGAAAATGGACCTGAATGATACCTGAATCTGCGAAGGAATAAAAGCTTCTCTGAATCCCTCAAGGTCTGCCTCCCGTCCTTTCTGCGCTTACAAACACTATTCCTTAGATGAGGTTTTTTGGTACCAGGGATTGAATGGTTGAATTCAGAGGCACTTAGCCACATTCGTAGCCTTATTTTGAGTCAGGGTCTTGCTAAATTGCTCAGGCCCTCACTAAATTGCTGGGACTGGCTTTGAACTTGTGATCCTCCTGCCTCAGTCTTCTGAGCTGTTGGGATTACAGGCATGCACCACTGTGCCTTGGCTGGATGCAGTATTTTAGAGTACCCAAGACATCTCAAACTCAAAAACTGCCCCAACCAAACTCACGCATATTAAAAATTTCAAACCCAGTCCTCTTTCTATATTCCCAATGTCTGGGAAAAGCACCACACCATTCATAGCCCTGAAACATAATAGTCATCTGTGACCCTCCCTTTCTGCAACCTCCTGCAGCCAATCTGCTACACAGCCCAGTTGTGTTTTATCACCTGAATTTCTAATCTTCCGATTCCCTCCACATCTGCAACCACCCATTTCTATCCAAGGAATTGTCCTCCTTCTACAGTAGCCTCCTAACTATTAAAGCCCCAGATCGCACAAAAGAGATCTCCTAATTTTTTCTCCGCAGGGAAGCCCAAATAACACTCACCAATGCAAATCTCATCAGATTCCCACCTCCAACTCCTTCCAGCAAAGCAATCAGCCTCCCAGTGCTCTGGGGCAAAGGGTGGGACTTCCTAAATGCCCACAGGGCTCAGGTCTGCCTGGCTGAGCAGTAGGGACTCCTTGAGATCAAAATGGAACAGGGAAGTCTGAGAACCACTGCTTAGTCCAGGGCCTTGGCCCCTCTCCTTGGGTGGCTTCAAACTCCTGGGTCAGACTGTGAATGGACTCAGTCTCACCAGGACTGCCCCCCAGTGCAGATCTCATCTCACCCCAGATGGGAAAAGTAGTCATGCCAGGCAGGGGAAACCCAGCTGGGTGGAGGCCAGGGCCTGTGTGTTTCAGGAAGAGCAGATCAAGCAAGAGCCTCACAAAAGGCTATCAGGAGCTGAGGCCTCCCAGAGCAGGCAGCTGCCTAAGTATAAAACCCAAGTATATCTCTTCCCTCTTATCACACTGACCCTTGGCCGCCTGACAGTCCAGGGAGAACAAACCATCACTAACAACCACACACACCCACCCACACACACACACACCTCCCCAGACACAATTCCATGTGACTGGCCCAGCCTGGCATCTCTGCCAGAAAGCCTGCCCTTCCTCCCTGCCAGGGTATGGCTTGGGGCTGATCTCTGGCCAGACCCCTCTGTACTGGGCAATGATCCAAGAAATCTTAAGCTCTGCTCAGACTGGTTTCCTCAGGGTTCCCAAACACCCCTGCCTTTTCTGCAGTGTTATGTGTGACCTTTTCCTTACCATCTTCCCTCTCACTACTGTGACACCCTACCCTGTCCTCCTAGGCAGGTTCTCAACTCTTGGCAAATTTACCACCTGGTATGATCAGCCTGGGTTCCCACCTCCCTCCCTGGCTTTGGGAAAACCTGGCTAGAGCAGAGTTCAGTGTGTAAAGAGGTAGGGGAATTTGGAATAGAAAAAACAGGATCCCTATTAGCCATCTCCCCAGGGCCTAATTGTAGCCAGCCTAAGACAGGAAGAATGATAAGAGATCAGACAGGTTTTTCTGCCTGAACCCAGGACAGCTGGAGCAAGGACTGGGAGGGGGATGAGGAAATACTAACAAAAGGGGAACAGGTCCTACCTGGAGGAGCCGAGGTTCTCCAGAGGTGCCAGGGCAGGCTGCTGCTGCTCAATGCATCCAAGCAGGTGAGGAGAAAGGTCAAGCCAATTTCCAGATGTCGAACCCCACAGTAGCATCCTGGGCCCCCAACTCTACCTTTGTACTCAGGATGTGACACTCTTTTAAAAATTTATCTTGAGTAGAGCACAGTGGTATACACACATGGCTCACACCTATAATTCCAGTGACTTGGGAGTCTGAGGCAGGAGGATCACAAGTTAGATGCCAGCCTCAGCAATTTACCGAGGCCCCAAGTAATTCAGGGAGACCCTATCTCAAAATAAAAAATTTAAAAAGGGCTGGGGGACATAGCTGGTTGTTTGAGCACTTTTGGGTTCAATCCTCAGGACCGAAAAAATTAAAAATAATAATTATTTTGAGACAGGGTCTCCCTAAATTACCCAGGCTGGCCTTGAATTTGTGCCTCAGCCTCCCAAGTCACTGAGATTATGGGAGAGTGCCACTATGCCCAGTTTCCTCTTGCTGGAAATTGAACACAGAGCCTCACTCAAGCTATCACTGATCTACATCCCCAGCCCTCTTAATTGCTTTTTTGTTTTTGCTTTTTCATAAACGAGGACTCTTGAAACCCAGAGAGGACAGTGACTTGCCCTGGGTCACAGAGCACTGAATCCCCTCTAGGAAGTTAAGGCTGTCCATAGCCTATATATACCTAACCAGTCTACACCCTGGACTGTGAAAATTGAGCCCCCTTGAGCCACCCAGGCAAGCAGGCTGTTTCCCCTTTGGAAGAATCTAACAGTCCTGCCCTGAGGCTCTCAAGGTTGCTTTGCGGGTGGCCCACCGAAGTCTGCTACTCCTCTCCCCAGCAGTGTGCGCAGAAAACACCCTCCAAAGTCCCTCGCCCAGGTTTGAAGCGGGTGGAAGAACACAGACAGCTTGTATCCTCTGTATAAACCACAGGAAATGCTTCTTGAGAGATTAAAATTCACTTTCATCTTGGAGTTTGCCACTGTTGCTTTTAGGTCAAGTATGGATTGCTTTTCAGCCACTGAGGAAATTCCTTCATCAAACAGCTGCCATTTTGGTCTTGGGCTGAACCCTTGGACATTATTTATCTGCTTGACATTTCACAGCATCTTCCTAATGAAGTGCCGGTTCCTCTGGAAGAGTCTGAGCAGGGTCCCCACTCCTCTCATCACTCTTTTTTTTTTTTGGAACCAGGGATTGAACTCAGGGACACTCCACCACTGAGCCACATCCCCAGCCCTATTTTGTATTTTATTTAGAGACAGGGTCTCACTGAGTTGCTTAGGGCCTCGCTAAGTTGCTGAGGCTGGCTTTGAACTCGCGATCCTCCTGACTCAGCCTCCCAAGTCGCTTGGATTACAGGCATGAGCCACCACGTCCGGCTTCTCGTCACTCTCTTTAGGTTTTCTTTCTCCAGAACGATCTCCTCTACCTGTGGCACCTGGGGTCTTCTCCTGAGTTAGGCTGGAGGTACCAGGAATCAGCCAAAGGCTAAATAAGCATGAATACAAGGAAATACCAAGCCTTCAGGGACAGGAAGGAACAGAGAAGGCCAGCCACCAGAAACTCTCTTGAGGGCAGCAGCCAACCCTAGCTGGACCTCACACAGTTCCCTAGAGAACCCAATAGGGCTGAAAGGAAGGAGCAGAGGCTCTTGGGAGCTCCCTACTTGCCTTCCCCAACCAGCCTCCCTGTCTTCGGTTGCTGTCTGGTTTCCTGTACAGCCTGACTCAACACAGACCCACGGAAATGTTCATTTCCTTCTGACACTGGTTCCAAGTCGCCATCTCCATCAAATAACAGGTACTTTTGTCTTTAACTGGGTTTGGGTGGGAATGGGAGCCGTTTCCAGGACAGGAGAGATTCAACAGTCTACTAACGTCCCTCTCAAACTCAAAGGAATCTCTCAAAGACTGCAAAGGGAATGGAGTGGGAAAAGCAGCACAGGGGTAGTGACAGGGGCAAGAAGATGGCCACCTCACCACTGCACTTCCCTTACCTATGCCCCTCCCCACACTCTGCCTCTCACCTTCCCTTCTTCCCAACCCGGTTCCCTCCAAATTCCCTTTAATCACAAAAACAAATAACTTGTTGATTTTTCCTCACCAGACCAGTTCCCTCTAGACCAATTAGCTATTTGCATTTGTTGCTGATTTCTTCCTCTGAAGGCTGCTGACCTGTGAAGGCTGGGTGGCTGCTGCCTACCACAGGTTCAGGAGTGACATCTGAAGGATTCAGGAGAAAGGAAGCAGAGCAGTGTGAGGACTGCCCCCTGGGGTCCCAGGAACTGTCCAGTATCTCAAGGGCCCCTGAACCCTACAATGCCAAAGAGGAGGACTGATTTCACTGAGGATGGCCTCATTCTTGAGCCCTAACGCACACAGCAGTGGGGTTGCCTTCTGGGTCCCTCTGGCATATCCACACCCTATCTTAAATAGGAGGTTAGAAAAGAAAAAGGGATGCTAAGGGCACAGCTGCTAACCTAGGCAGAAGTGAGAAGCAGAGGCCTGCTAGGTAGCAAACAATGCCTTGGAGGCAGGAGACCCAGGTCCTGCTGGCTCCCCTCCTACCTCAGTAGAAATTCCTTACCTTCTCCAGACATCCTCATTTACAAAGAGGGTCTCATCTGTCTGCAGGAAGAGGCTGGGCTGAGGACCCTCTTAAGTTTTTTTTTTGTTTTTGGTACTGAGGATTGAACCCAGGGCACTCCACCACTGAGCCATACCCCCAGCCCTATTTTGTATTTTATTTAGAGACAGGGTCTCACTGAGTTGCTTAGGGCCTCACTAAGTTGCTCCCTCTTAAGTTTTTCAACATCAAATACCAGAACTATGTGCATTGTGTTGTGTTAATATTAGTATTGTGCAGAAAAAATTTAGCATCCATACTAAAATAAACAGAAATGACATTTTTTCTGTGGATTTCCCTCATCTCTTGTCTTTCATGTTGTACCGGGCAATGTGCCTTGCATTAGTAGATGAGATCTGAATTGAATTCCCACTCCAGGAAGATGACCTTCTGCTCTGGGAACCCATGAGGATAAAGTATCCTTCAACACAGCTCCTCCTGAGTGGACCCTGTTCCCTCCTTCCGGCCCAGTCCTGCAGGAGGAAACTCCCCCAAGGGTTCCGCTAGCAAAAGCTGGTATGGCCCAAAGCCCAGTCTGTGTCCTAGGCGAGATCTGCAGTGGCAACATGAAGGCTGGATTGACAACATGTTGCAATTACAATAATGATTCATAAATAAACAACAAGAAGTACTTGAGATCGGCTGGTCAGAGGCACAGGCAGCTGTCCCTGGTGAGTTCAGCATAACTGAAGGAGAAGCCTGTTTCCCCCAGATGCAGGCAAAGTTCACACCCTCTTCTTGTGAAATGTCACGTGGAGATGTCTGTCTTGATAGTTAGCAAAGTCTTATTGTTAACAAGCATTCTGAATACAAAGAGAGGAAAACAGGAGTCCCCAGAGAGTTGGGCCAGTCCCTTTGGTTGGTAAGCGGTCAGGTACAAGGAAACATGGGGTAGAAAGGCAGGTAGAAAGGGAGATCTGGGCAGAGGAACTGAGAAGTTTGACAGGGAAGGAAAAAGCCCATCCTGGGCTGGGGTGTTGGGGGAAGGGATGTGACAGTGCTGAGCTGGCCACAAAGCCCCAGCTGCTTTCAGGATGTAGAGGGCCTCTAGGGGCTGTGGCCCCACCCCCTCAGAGTGAGTCCCCAAACCTCATGAAGCTCCAGGTCAAAAATAATGAGCTCACTAGGATTCTGGGTGTGCTGTTAGTATCCGCATGAAAGCAAAGGCACATCACTGCAAACCGTCCTCCTCCTGACTGCCCCATTTCAGCTGAAGAAGTCGGCCTTCACCACCAGGCGCTGAACCATCAAATTCCAGCCAGCCAAGTGTCCGTTCAGAAGATGATGCTGAGGTTCACAGCCTCTCTTGAATCAGCCCCCTTTTTGCCATTTCTACTGCCAAGCGGCACCCTTCATTACATCTCACCAGGGCCCTTTCTAGATTTCTGTATCCTCTCTCCCGTCTCCCCTTGCCTCCTGATAACCCAGCCATCCCTTGCTGCACACCGGTCTGCCCTGGGCCTGCCCAGAAACTTGTCACATTAAGTAACCCCTCTGGCCGGGCGTGGTGGCGCACGCCTGTAATCCAAGTGACTTGGGAGGCTGAGTCAGGAGGATCGCGAGTTCAAAGCCAGCCTCAGCAACTTAGTGAGGCCCTAAGCAACTCAGTGAGACCCTGTCTCTAAATAAAATACAAAATAGGGCTGGGGATGTG
>JAJEJO010005741.1:0-10540 GCA_020662805.1 Glaucomys volans
AATCCAATGAAGTTGACCATTCAGATTAACCATTACAATGAATCTCTAATACTCCTGGCTTAAAGTATTATCAAGACTAGTAATATTCCAGGTACTGCTATAATTTAGTGTTAACCTAATGCTAAAAACTTCATTTAGGTAGCTATCATATAGGATTAGTTTTGTGTTTGGTTTCAGGCATTGAATCCAGGGGTGCTTAAACACTGAGCCACATCCCCAGTACTTTTTATACTTTACTTATTGACCAGGTCTTGCTAAGTTGCTTAGGGCCTCATTAAGTTGCTGACACTGGTGTTAGATTTGCAGTCATCCTACAGGATTACAGGTACTAGGATTACATAAGTGTGCTACCACATCTGGCTTACTTGGCACAATTTGCTAAAATATTTTCTAATGATTGGAAAATTATATTTTGGCATTTTCAGAAGCATTTCACTTTTATTTGTGTTTTCAGAGAAAGTTTTTTCACACATTTGGTAATTTCATTGAAACATTCATTATGATTATGTACATAAGATAAAACTTATCATTAATCCTTGTTTAAGAGTACAGGTCAACAGATTTAAGCATATTCACATTTGTTTATATGTATAATCTCTCCCAACTCCAGCACTTGTTCCTCTGCCTAAAGTATTTCTGTATCCATCAACAACAATTCCCCACTGCAGTGCTTCCACAGCTTCTGGCAAATGCCATTCTATATTTTCTCTCTATAAATTGTGCTATCCTCAATTTTGTCTACCATGTGTAGATTTATACACTGTTGAGAATATTTGTACAGATATTTCACTGGACATAATTTCTTCCAGATTCATCTTTGGTTACCTATTCATCAGAATCTCCTTCTTATTTAATGTTGAGTGGTATTCCATGGTGGATCCCAAACACATGTTGCTAATACACTTATATGCTTGCAGATATGAGAATGTTTCCAGCATTGCCTATTATGAAGGATGGTGGTGATTAAATATTAGTTTGAGTTGCTATATTCAATTTTTGTTATATTCATAAAAGTACAATTGACAGATGAGATGGCAGTTTAGGACAACTGATGCTTATAATCAATTAGGTATAATAGAGGATACTGAGGATATTGACTTATTAATAGCTGCTCCAATCTCTCACTTGCATATAAATATATAGACTAATTAGATAATGAAAGTGAGATTCACTTCTCAGGGATCTTTCACACATGAATCAGAACTATCCTTAGGTCATCTCAGAGGCATATGGATATTTACCAGGATTGTATTTCTCATTCACAAGTTTCAAAAGTAATCACTTTTAAAATCCCACATTATCTATTCACCCAGGAGCATTTACACAATATACAAAATAGCATACATAACACCATGAGTAAAAATTGCAAAGCTGAACTGTGGCTCCTTAAGAGAATTTATCCATCACACAATGATAATACTATTACTGTCCTTCCCCAAAAGCTTTTCACAAAGTTACTACATTGTTTTGCAATACAAATGCAAATGAAAGGACTGATCATGGCATAGCCATTGGCCACCATCATAGACATAGAAGAACAAACAGGAACACTGTTCCACATAGTTCTGGAGGAGAAAAAGATGCAGTCCAATCAGTGCATAAGCGTGAGGAAACTCATCAGCTGAAGAATGGTCCTGGTGGCCCTCTGCTCTGGGGAGGCTTTTGGAGACAGGCTGATGCTGTGAAGGTCTCGCGCTGCCTCTTATGCCTGCACAAGAGAATCACCATATACCCACTCAAAAGCACCATAAGTCCCATAAGAAAGATATCCCAAAATATACCCAGTGAAGAAAATAAATGCCTGAGGAAGTAATCCATGATTGAAATAGTGAAAGGATCACTGAGAAATATAAATACATGAGAGGTCACATTGGACTTGTCAACTGCAGAGATTGAGAAGTGAGCAATGAATGACATATAGAAGACACACAGGAAAGAAGGGATCTCAAGGTGTGATGTGGGGATTTAGGGTAGAACTTTGCCAAGCAGGAGTTTCTGGGGCTGAGAGTGATGGCCTGGAAAATACTTAGCAGACAGGTGTGGTAGAAATGGAGCAGCCCCTCAAAAACATGTACAAGTAAAAAACTGATGTACATCCGATGTCATTCCAAAATCCTCACTGATATGTTAAAATAGCTGTAGCTATGAACCTCATGGTGAGCAGAATCAGTAGGTGGATTAAGGCTGAGAGACCAATGATCAAGTGAGTACTCTTGAGCCCGCTGTCAAAGATGAACTTGATGATGTGCAAAAGAAAAAGGATGGTGTTGGCCAAGATCCCGATTCCAAGTTCAGAGTAAAATGTATTTATTGAGTTTGTACTGCAATTCAGCTTGTTGTTTTTCCTCATCTTTTGGGGTAAGGAATCATGGAATACATGTCTTAGGATGAAAGCAAGAAAAAATCATTACCATAAATATTAAATTTATTCCATCTGAGCCAACCCTGGCGTATACAGAAAATTGAGAACTTGTCCCAATGCCCCATTTCCCCCTTCAGTATTCAAGTTACTCTGGAACCCTCTGGAAGTCATCCCTCCCTCTCTCTTTTCCCATCACTTCCCAATCATAGCTAACTATCTATGTCTCAAAGTACAAAACCTATTCCTGTACTTTAAAATTATCATATGTTATAGAAAATATTTCCATGTTATAACCTTGAGTTTTTCATGGTGATATCTTATTCCAAGTGTGATTTCTTATTTTCTTTCTGTCCATTGTCTTGATTACATGCCAGGAGCATAGCAAGAGCTGTACAATTTTTGGAAAAGTAAAAGTATGTGGGTTCCATTTGAAAAGAATAACCCCCAAAACTAGTCTTCTCAATGGCTTAGACAACCCAAATTTACATTGTGTATGTGTGAACTTTATTCTGGTTGCTTGTGAACACATGTAATTTTGTTAATATATTCAAACAAAATGCTAAGAATTACAAACTTGGAAGTCAGATGTCTTGAATGTACCTATATGATCTTCCATTTAATTCAAGAATGACTTTGAGAAGCCCATGAACCTGAGTTCTAGGCTCAAGTTTCTATGAAGTGAAGACAGTCTCATTCTGTACATCCTAGGGACATGGTGTACGACAGAAGATGAAGCATACATGCAAACACAGATAGATTCCTGCAGAGAATGATCTCTCCAGAATTATTCCATTCTTAAAATATTGCAGATCCTCACTCATGTAAGTTAGCACACTTCATTCTGTTCTCTTAATATCTGATCACCTCTATCATCAACTGAGAGGGGTTAAAAATTACCAGAATATTAGCTTTTGTTAGAAAACTCTGTTCAGAGAACACTGATGGGATTTTAGGAAAATTTGAATTCCCTTATACAGATATAGATATTAAATGTTTTCTTATGATGTCAGAATTTGACCTAATAAGCCAAGTCCCGTTATTATATACAAGGAGGTACAAATTTTAATTACTTTTCTACTTAAATATGCAGAATCATTGTGGTAAACAAAATCATATAAAATCAATCCAGGCTCACTTCCATTTTAAGGTATTAATTAAAGAATAACTATGCAACCTAACCTTGAAATGTGAGCCATCTTGGAATGCAGGTTTTCCTCCCTCCTTCAAGAAACCAATGGCACATCAACAGACTTAAAGTCAAAAACCACATGATTGTTTCAATAGATGCAGAGAAAGCATTTGAAAAAATACGGCACCCCTTCATGCTCAAAACACTAGAAAAAAATAGATATATTAGGTGTGAACTCGGCGGAGTGAGTTCAGACCAAATTACGAGCTCACTGCCATGGAAATATAAATAATGCCAGCAAATGGCTAAACCAGAGCCAGATGGAAGTGATAGGCTTTATTAGAGATTGCGCTCCCGGGCGAGATCCCAGCCCTCCGGGGTGAAAGCAGGGGGTGGGAGAGCCAGAAGAAGTCACAAATGGCTTTGGCTGCTCAGGGTTTTTATACAGGGGGAAGGGATTGGGGGGTCCTGCCCAGGAAAGGTGGGTCAAGGTGGACGTCAGGGTCAGCAGGTGTCCTCCTGATTGGTCACCTCTGGTGTGCCATCTGGCCCTTTGTGCTCACAGTGGGTCGCTAGGGGTCTTTTATCTGCTTCCTCTCCTTTAGCTGCTTCAGTGTGACCCGACAGTAGGAACTTTCCTTAAGATTGTAAAGGCTATCTATGCTAAACCCACAGCTAACATAATTCAAAATGGAGCAAAATTGAAAGCATTCCCCCTGAGAACTGGAACAAGGCAGGGATGCCCTGTTTCTCCACTTTCATTCAACATTGTCCTTGAAACTCTAGCCAGAGCAATTAGACAGATCAAAGAAATTAGAGGAATATGAATAGGAAAAGAAGAGCTCAAACTATCCCTATTTGCTGGTGACATGATTCTCTATTTAGAAGACCCTAAGGATTCCACCAGAAAACTTCTGGAACTCATAAATGAATTCAGTAAAGTAGCAGGATATAAAATTAATGCTCATAAATCAAATGCATTTTTATTTGTAAGTAATGCATCCTCTAAGAGAGAAATTTGGAAAACTACCACATTCACAGTAGCCTGAAGAAAAATAAAATATTTAGGAATCAATTTAACAAAAGAGGTGAAAGACCTCTACAATGAGAACTACAGAACACTAAAGAAAGGAATTAAAGAAAGTCTGGGAAGAGGGAAAGATCTCCCATGTTCTTGGATAGGCAGAATTAATATTGTCAAAATGGCCATACTACCAAAAGTGCTATACAAATTCAATGCGATTCCAATTAATATCCCAATGACAGACCACATAGAAATAGAGCAAGCAATCATGAAATTCATTTGGAGGAATAAGAGACCCATAATAGCTAAAACAGTCCTTAGGAAGAAGAGCAAACCAGGGGGTACCACAATACCAGACCTTCAACTATACTACAGAGCAATAGAAACAAAAAACAGCATGGTATTGGCACCAAAATAGACAGGTATATCAATGGTACAGAATAGAGGACACAGAGACAAACCCACATAAGTACAGGTATCTCATACTTGAGAAAGGAGCCAAAAACATACAATGGAGAAATGATAGCCTCTTCAACAAATGGTGCTGGTAATACTGGAAATCCATATGCAGCAAAATGAAACTAAACCCCTATTTTTCACCCTGTACAAAACTCAATTCAAAATGAATCAAGGACCTAGGAATTAGACCAGAGACCCGCACATAATAGAAGAGATAATAGGTCCAAATCTTCATCATGTTGGCCTAGGACCAGATTTCCTTAGGTAGGTAGACTTTCGATGATTTAATTCTATTTCATTGCTTGAAATTGATGGATTTAAATTGTGTATGTCCTCCAGATTCATTTTGAGTGACTCATTTAACTCTAGATATCTGTCAGTGTCAGAGACTTTCTATTTTTTAGAGTATAGACTTTCAAAATAGTTTCTAATTGTGTTTATTATTTCAATTGGGTCTGTCATGATAGTTCTTTTTCATCTCAACTTTTAGTAAATTGAGTTTTCTCTCTTCTCTTTGTTAGTAGGGCTAGACGTTTATCAATTTTGTTTATTTTTTCAAATAACCAAATTTTTTCAATATTTGTATTTTTTCATTTGTTTTAATTTTATTGATTTCAGATCTGATTTTAATTATTTTAATTATTTTCTGTCTTCTACTACTTTTGGTCTGGAACTATTCTTCCTTTTCTAGGGCTTTGAGCTTTCATGTTAAGTCATTAATCATTGACTTTTTCTTCTTTTTTGAATGCTATCCATGCAATCAATTTTCCTCTTAGTACTGCTTTCATAGTGTCTGAGAGATTTTGATATGTTTTATCATTTTTTTCAGTTACCTCTAAGAATATTTTTATTACCCACCTGATATCTTCTGTTTTCCATGCATCATTCAATAGTGCAGTGTTTAATCTCCAGATGTTGCAGTAGTTTCTGTTTTTTATTTCACCATTGATTTCTAATTTCATTACATTATAATCTGATAGAATGCAAGGTAGTATCTATTTTTGTATTTGCTAATAGTAGCTTTTTGGTATAACATGTGGTTTATTTTATGGAAGTATCCACATGCTGCTTAGAAGAAAGTGTACTCACGTGTTGATGGATGGAATATTCTATATATAATCTGTTAAATCTAAGTTATGGATTGTATTACTGAGTTCTGCGGTTTCTTTGTTTTGTTTTTGTTTGGAAGGTCTATGCAGTGGTGAGAGACGTGTGTTAAGATCACCCAGAATTATTTTGCTGTGATATATTCAATTCCTGGAATGGAGAAGGATTTTTTTGATGTACGTGGATGCAGCATTGTTTGGGGCATAAATATTTATGATCAGTAGGTCTTCCTGATTTATCATTCCCTTAAGCAGTATGAAGTGATTTTATCTCTTCTAACTTTGGCTTGAAGTTCGCTTTATCTGAAATAAGGATGGAAACCCCTACTTTTTTACTAAGTCCGTGTGCATGGTAGGTTTTTTTCCCATCCTTTTACCTTTAGTCTGTGGCTGTCATTTTCTATGAAATTAGTTTCTTGAAGGCAGCATATTGCTGGGTCTTTCTTTTTAATCCAATCTGCCAGTCTATGTCTTTTGATTGATCAGTTTAGGCCATTAACATTCAGGGTTATTATTGAGGTATGATTTGTATTCCCAGTCACTTTGACTTATTTTTTGTTTTTAACTTGACATAGATTCTCCTTTAACTGCCTATTCCTTTAGGGTAATTTTTCCTTTGCTGACTTGCATTGTTGTTTTCCTACTCTTCCTCTTGGAATATTTACCTGAGAATGTTCTGTAGTGCAGGCTTTCTATTTGTAAATTTTTTTAGATTTTATTTTTCATGGAAGGATTTTATTTTGTCCTCAAATCTTCAGGTAAGTTTTGCTAGGTATAAAATTCTTAGTTGGCATCCTTTTTCTGTCAGAGCTTGAAATATGTTGCTCCAGGCCCTTCTTGCCTTTAGGGTCTGGGCTGAAAAATCTGCTAATACACATATTGGTTTTCCTCTGAATGTAATCTGATTTTTTTCACTTGCAGCCTTTAATTTTCTATCTTTATTTTCTATGCTAGGTATTTTCATTATTATGTGCCTTGGTGTGGATCTGTGGTAATTTTGTACATTAGGTGTCCTGGAAGCCTCTTGTGCTTGATTTTCCATTTCATTCTTCAGACTTGAGAAATTTTCTGATATTATTTCATTGAATACATTATTCATTCCTTTGGTTTGTATCTCTGTGCCTTCTTCAATTCCAATAATTCTTAAATTTGATCTTTTCATGATGTCCTATCATTCTTGGAAGTTCTGTTCATGATTCCTTACCATATTCTCTGTTTGGTCCACTTTGTTTTCAACATTAAGTATTTTAGCCAGGTGTGGTGGTGCACGTCTGTAATCCCAGCACTTGGGAGGCTGAGGCAGAAAGATATCAAGTTCAAAGCTAGCCTCAGCAAGTTAGTGAGGCCCTAAGCAACTCAGTTAGACCCTGTCTCTAAATAAAATACAAAATAGGGTGGGGGATGTGGCTCAGTGGTGGAGTGCCCCTGGGTTCTATCCCCAGTACCAAAAAACAAATATTTTAACTTCACTGCCTGAAGTTCTGTCTTCCAAGGATCTAGCCTGTTGGTTATGCTTTCTATTGAAGTTTAATTTGGTTTAATTTCCTTCATTTCAAGGATTTCTGTTCTCTTTTTTTCAGAATCTCTGTCTCTTTATTGGAATGATTTTTCCTTCCTGCAATTTGATCTTTTAACTGTTAATTGGTATGATCATTCAATGCCTGCATTTGCTGTCTTGTCTCATCATTCACTTCATAGATCATTTTAATTATGTCCATTTTGAACTTTCTGACATTTCTTCTGCCATGTTGTCATTGGGTTCTTTTGATATACTATCTAGGTTTGTTTGGGACACTTTCTTCCCTTCTTATCTCATGTTGCTTGTGTATCTTCCCCTCTAGCAGTACAACTCTGAGGTATTTCAGTTTCTGCTTAAAGACTTATAGTGTCCCTGATTTCCAATACTTCAACTTGAAGTGAGAGATCCATATTAGCAGCACACTGTGTAAACAATATGCATCCTTAAACAAATAGTCCTTATTAACATATTAACTGTGTTGTCTTAGGAAACATGAGTTCAAATTATTGTCTACAGCAAAACCAAAAGGTCTGCAATAAGGACTGCAATTTGTAATGGTGGGCAAAGAGGGTGAGGAGAGGTGTAGGATATAACATTAAGGAGATAGGAAGTGAGTCTATGGAGGTACTATGTCACAGGAATAGTGAAAGCAAAATTAAAAGAAATAGGTTGTTACCACGAGAAAAGGGATAAAGAGTCTCCAAGGAAAAGGATATATAAGAGGAAGATACAGTAAGAAGAATATTAATAAAAGAAAGAAGTAGGAATATAGTAGGTATAGCAGGAATAATCATAATGATACTACTAATTTAAAAAGAACTCTGCAATAAAATTATACTGTACTGTTCAAACCTCCTATTTTTCAGTAGTCTGATGCTTGTGTGGTGCTTGATAATGCAATGTCCCAAGAAGGGTTCTATCCTACTACCATCAAGTCAGAACAAATCAATACTTGTGGGCAATGGTGATCCCAGTGTTGATAGATGGTCTGCAGCAGTGCAAGTGCTAGACCGTGGGTGGGGACACAGGCCTGTGTTGGGTGCTGTTGATGGTGGGCTCAGCTGATGGCATGGGGGGCATTTGCTCTGTGCTGGGGATTCCAGCAGCGGGTCTATGCTTGGAGCTGGGGATTCCCACAGTGGGACTATGCTCAGCAACTATTTTTAGCATAACTCAATGAATTTTATGCATGGAATTAATTTTCCTGCTAATAAACAGAGTATTACTACACTCTCTACATAGTGGGTTTTAGGTCCATCATCTACTTAGAGATCATAACAAACAATTAGATTCCCAAGTGAGATAAGGACCTGAATTCAGCCATGACCTCTTCCTACAACTGTAATTACTAGGATGTGTCTGGGATCCTTGACATTGATGGGGGCAGATCCTTATCCTTGCTGGACTCTGATTTTCATAAGCCAAGAAATAGAATTCAAACACAAGACTCCAACCCTGAAGAGTATCGTTTATTTTCTAAAAAAAGGTATTACAACATAAAAATCAACTATTCTGGTATTCTGCTCTGTTTGCTCAGAAAACTTTTATTTATTTCAATTGTGTGAACCTGTGTCCTTTTAATCATTGGAGGTATCATAAAAAGAAATTGCATCCAAAATCAACATAGTGAATGTCACCTGGTCTCTGCTAGCAGGGCTCCAAGGAACATACCACACTTCACAGATGAGTTTTCTAGAAATGCAACCTACTGGGGTGGGGAAAATATCAGAATGATTAAAGTCATGTTTAAGTCATAATTTTCTTGCTTCCATGAAGTAACCATGAACTCTACATCCTTAAACACATTTTAGTGCACAGTGTTGGATTCTTAAGCATGAGTACAATGTTACACAGCAAAGCTCAGATACAAATGAAACTTTATACCCATTTAAGGGCAATGATCTTTTCCTACTAACCTGAAGCAATCAACATGTCACTCTAGTTCCATGAATTTGACTATTTAGATGCACTATTTAAATGGAACCATGCAGCTCTGTCTTTCTCTGATTGGCTAACTTCACTTACCATGATGTCATCCGGATCCATCCATGCTGTGGAAATGGTAGCATTTCCCTCTATTAAAAACTCCATAAGACATCACAGATTCTTTAACTATCCATCTGTCTGTGGCAACAGGTTCTTTCACATCTTGGCTGCTGTGAGTAAGGCTGTGATGAACGTGGGAGCACCAGCATCTCATAGTGATGCTGACATCCACACACTTCCATGCTTTACTGAGGGCGTGCCAGGAACACACTGTAGCTCTAACTCTTGTCCTTGGAGCAACACCCATACTGCTTTCAGTACTGGGGACAATGAACCATTTTACACCCCCAACAGTGCATGTTGTCAACAGAATGGTTCTCTTTCACATCATAGCCATCCTGACTTGTTGGCAGGATATATCACGGTGGATTTAACTTGTGTTTCCTTGAGAATTAATTGAGGGTGAGCATCTATTCACTGCTTATTGGCCGTATATGTGTTTTTCCTTGCATGGAATATCTCTTCAAATCTTGTGATATTTTTACTAAGGTTATTTTTTTGTATTCTAACATAAGTATAATTCCTGTTTATTAGTATGTACACATAAATTTTTATATTATGTAGTCATAAGTCATTACTGTCAATATTAATTTTGATGTTCCAAGCTCCCCAGTTTTCAGCAGTTAAGGCCCTTTAAGGTGGACGCTATCATTTTTACAGGTAGGCATTTTTTTTCATTCAACATACACAAGTGGAGTACAATTGTTTCTCTGGTTGTGCATGAAGTAGCATAACACCATTTGTATAATCATACATGTACATAGGGTATTGATGATTATCTCATTCTATTAGTTTTCTTTCCCTCCAACCCCAATCCCACCCCTCTTCTTCCTCTATGCAATCCAAGCTTCCTCCATTTCTGACTCCCTCCCACCCCACATTAGGTATTATCATC
>JAJEJO010005742.1:0-11212 GCA_020662805.1 Glaucomys volans
AATTGTACCTATAACCATTTTGTTTTTATTCCACTGGCTCCACTGCTTTTATTACTCCACTGTTTTTATTCCATAGGTCAAGCCAATCCGTGCATCCTCCCCTTGACCCTTGGGATGGTCCCAAGGTTGTTCCAAGAACAGCTTCCAGCAATGACATCTTCATCTAAACTGGCAGGGATCCTTCCTTCCTTCTTTCCCCTGTGGAGAGCAGTTATCAGGGGCAATGATCCAGCAACAAGAAATCTATCGAAGCAGGGAATGATATAGGAGAGAGTGGGGAATGTGCCCCTTGTGCCTGAGTCTCTTGTTCTAGTTGCAAGGCCCCTGACCTGCCTGGGTACCTGTTTCTCTTCCCCAGTTTTCTTTCCATAAATCTCCATAAAAGCAGGTTGCAGTGGCGCATACCTGTAATCCGAGTGGCTCTGGAGGCTGAGGCTGGAGGATCATGAATTCAAAGCCAGCCTCAGCAAAAGCTAGATACTAAGCAACTCAGTGAGACACTGTCTCTAAATAAAATACAAAATAGGGCTGGGGATGTGGCTCAGTGGTGGAGTGCCCCTGAGTTCAATCCCCAGTAACCACTCCCCAGCAAAATCTCCATGAGACAAAATCTACTTCCAGATATGTTTCTGCCTGTACAGGATTCACTCATGCTGTATTTTAAAATAAGACGAAGCTCTGATCATGCTACCATCCTACTCTGAAAATCTCCATTGTTCTCTATTGCTTAAACATAATCTCCAAACTTTTTTGGACTTGTGATTTGGCTCCAATCTCTATTTCCAGTCTTAACTCACTCAATCTGATGAGATGAATTCTTTTTTATTTGTTCAAAATAGCCTGTCCAATAATATAATATGTACGTTTTGAAATACTAAGCATTTCAGAAAAGCTAGAAGAAAGGATTTTGAATGTTTTAACCTTAAAAAATGATAAAGTTTGAGGAGAGAGATGTTTACCTTGCATCTAACATCTCAATGTATTTATGTGTCAAAATATCACATGGCACCCCATAAATATGTACAATTTTATATAACAATTAAAATCAATTAATTAATTAATTAATGTTAAGTTTCCAGAGAAACCCACCATGGATAAAGTACTTTCCTTTATCCATTTTGCCCCATGAGAACTGTTTTCTACCTTCAGCGACCCCTATTTTCACCTTCTGAAATTGAACCCACTTTTCAAGATCGACAACAAAAGATTTATCTTTACAAGTTCTTCTTCATTACTCCATGAATCCGTTAAGTTTAGGCTCAACTTATTGTAAATGAAAACCTAAAATCTCAATGACCTAAAGAAATGAGAAAATTAGGGGAAAGGAGTAATAAATTCAGATATTGCTCACATGAAAGAAGCCCACAGGTATGCAGTTCTGGACTGCAACCAGGACAATATGGTATTAGTGTTTTAGTCTTCTGTGCTGCATAACAAACCGGAAAGGCTTAATAGCTTTAAACAATACACACTTGTGAGTCCACAGCTTCCATGCCTCCGTCACTTGGGTCTGACTGTTTTAAAGGCTGCATTTGTGGCCAAGATCCTTCAAGTTGGTAGAATTCATTTCCTTGTAGCTGGAAAATACATGGAGTGTCATTTCTTCAAAGGTAGCAACAGAAAAAAAGGATCCCCCCTGCTTTGACTCTCTGAATTCAGGAGAGGAGTAGGTTCTCTTTTAAAGGGACCACCTGATCAACTCAGACTTACCCAGAATAATCTCCCTTTTGATAAACTCCTTAATCAAATATGCAAAATTCCCTCCCTTGCCATATAATGTAATATGATTATGACAGTAATATCTCATCTTCTTTGCCATATTCTATTGATTCAAAGAAGCAAGTCTCAGGTTCCAACCCAACTCAACAGGAGGATATTGTAAAGGGTGTGATTCATTGGAGGTGACTTTAGCTGGTGTCTGCACACCAGGGATCTGAATCCTCTGTTTCTTTCTCCTTCCCTATCGCTCGCCTCCCTCCTCAAGTTTCCAGTGGTCTAAGAAGGTTTCTAGAACTCTAAATATATTTCCACCTAACACATTGAAAAAAGGGGGAAAGAAATAGAAAGAGAAGTATTCTTCCCAACTGGGTCAGTTGCTTATAAGCAAACTTCACAGAAGTCCTGCAAAACATGTTCACTTGGGTGCAGAAGTAAGGGGATGCATTATCTATAAAGAAGTTATTAAGAGGTAATAAAACTAAAATCAATCTGTCAGCAGTTCAATCCACAGTATCCCCACCAAAAAATATTTCTAAATGACTCTAATAAAATACTCCTCCTCAAAGAAATATTTTATTGGGGACCTAATCCTAAAAAATTGCTACAATTACTGTTGAATTTTAATAATAGGCATGGAAGTTTCAAATTTGTATTTTTTATTACATCTCTTCTAATCACACAGTATTCTACTTGTAAGTTAATTCAAAGAACTCCCTGTTATACACTTAGTCCCTAACATGCCAGCACTTGTGTCAACCACCGTTTGGCACAGTTTGTCTCTGGCTCCTGTGGTATAAACATTTCTGCATTTAAACAGCAGATTCCGAGGAAACAATATAGCGCAGGAAAAAAACGGAAATTGAATTACTTCAATTTTTTTCTTTCTATGTAATTGCTTAGAGTTTTTATCTTGTGTTTAAATTGAAAACAGCAAAACAAGAGTGCAAACTGAGATGTATTGTGTTTGCTGACTGCGAATTTTACATGAAATATTTTAACTAGTTTCGATAACTTTTAAATTGAAATATTTTCTTCTTCATAAACTATTAATTGTTTTAAGTCTAAAGAATAAATTCAGAAAATAAAATATTACATCAGTGATCGATTTAGTAGGTGCCTAATTTGTACCTTTTGCAGATGTTTTAGCTTTATCGAGTCCTTTGTAGCTACTGTAACATCATCCATTACTGTGGTAGAAAAATAAGTAGGTAAATTCTTTCTAAAAAAGGATTATTAATGAGACTTAAATTTTTTAATTCATTCCCTTTTTTTCTGTAGCATTTGTGATAGGATTATATATTCAAAATTAATTAAAAAAGTTCACCATATTTCTTTTCTAGCTACTATTACTCATTTCATCTCACTACTATTTCTAAAAAGCTTTTGTCAATAAAAAGGGGGAGTTAAAATATGATTCACTCCTGTGCCAAATACATTAGATGCACTGATACCTAGCATCAAGGAAGGAAATGTGATCCACATTCCTTGACCAATGGGCGAGGAAAACACCAGAGAGCTGCAGGAAAGAGAGTGGACATCAGGTAGGCAACAGGCTACCCATTTGTGCCTGCCAGCCAGGATTCACCATTCCCTCCACTGCATCCCACATAAATTTCTCTACGTATGTGTTCTGTCACCTACCACAATCTGCCCTATGCAATAGCAGTTTGCACATTTCCACTTCTTCCCTAGATTGTCAATCACATGGATGCAGCAGAACTGGGGCTCTGCAGTTAGAAAGATCTGAGGTAAAGTCCTGGTTCTCCCACTTGACTGTGTATCCTAAGGCAAATTACCTTTGCTCTCTAAGCTTGAATGACCACAGGTACAAAAAAGGGACAATAATGGTTCCACTTCATAGGAACTTTATGAGATCTGAAAGCAATAACACACAGAAAGCACCCAATCTGACCATCAGTGGATACCAGCTTATTATTATTGTCATTGTCACTGAAATTCTTTCAGTGATCCAGTCACAGAGTCGGTGATCCAACCCATCGGGTGTAACTGACTCTAGGCAGCAACCCCTCTAATCAAACAACAGTCTTTTGTTTAAAGTATAAATTGAGGCTATTCTTTCACATGCTAATTGTTTTTTCTTCCTACATCTTTAGTCTTGACATATGCTTGTGGTTCAGTGACCTCATGTTTCCATAAAATAAATAAGTACCATAAATACCTACAGAACTAAATCTGCATGCTTTGCTGAACCACACTTTGAAATGGAGAAACCATAATTTCCTGTGCTTCTGATTCGAAAGAGAGAAGCGCCTTCCCTGGCCATTTGTTCTTAGGTACAGCAGTCAAGTGGCTTTTTTCGAACTTTACTGAGATGTAGTTAACAAATAAAAATTGCATATACTAATGGTGTGGGACATGATGTTTGTATTACACATAATGCATTGTGAAATTACACAATAAAGCCAATTTAAGTATCCAACACCTCATGTAGTGAGAGTGTGGAAAATCTGCTCTCTTAGAACATTCTGAGTACAGCCAGGTGCAGCAGTGCACACCTGTAATCCCAGTAGCTCCAGAGGCTGAGGCAGGAGGATCACCAGTTCAAAGACAGCCTAAGCAATTTAGCAAGGCCCTAAGCAACTTAATGAGACCCTGTCTCAAAATGAAAAAAATTTTTTAAAGGCAGAGAGCCTGAGGATGTGGTTCAGTGGTTAAGTACCTCTGGGTTCAATCCCTGGTACAAAAGAAAAAAGAAAAAGACCAAGAAAATTCCAAGTACACAATACAGTGTTATAAGGTAGTCATCATGCTGTATGTTAGGTCTCCAGAATTTACTTATTCATCTGAGTAATTGAAACTTTGCACCCTGGGGCCTCCAGCCAGCCAGGCAGTAACTTAGGGCTGTGGTTCTGGTCCAGATGAGAGGGAAGAGAAGAGCCCACCTCCACCCAAGTGAGCTTTCCTAGTTGTGAGTCAAAATTTCCACTCATAGAGAAACTGGATGAGTTAAGAAGAGAAATGGAAAGAACGTCATAAAAGTGGGAGGTGTTATTTTTAGTAGATAGAAACATTGCTGAGGTTTAAAGAACCTGAATTTATCATAGCTTTCTTGCTTATTTGATTTTTCTCTTTGTTTTCCTGTGTTCAAGGATAGTTTGGACGTATTCAGATTCAACCAAATACTTCACCTATTACATTGAGACATTTGGACAAGCACGTCTTGCCTTCTTTCAGAGAAGCAGACCACATTAACAACTGGGGACAGGAGGAAACACATAACCCCAACCTGGAAGTTCTTTTTTCAAAATTACACAAGTTGGAAACTTAATCTTAATGGATGTTAATAAGACAGCAACACCCTCCCTCTTGGAAATATGATAATGAACTGTTTAATACATTATCTTATCTCCCTATTCACAAAAGGGCATCATATAATCATCAGATCTTTCTGGCCAAAAAATACTCATAAGCCTCCTTTCCACTTCTGGGTCTGGGGCAGTTCATGCATTTCAAATCAACACCCCTGGGAAACTCCCAGGAGAGGGCAGAGTGATGGAGGTGGTAGCACCAGTTTATAATATCATATAATTTTCCCCCAAACTCCTCAGAGAAGCTGGGAAGGGGTCAGGACAGCAGTTGCTATGCCCACTGGACTGGTGTCAAAGCCTTCTCATTGCAGCAAAGGAGCCCTGGCCCTCTGCTTTGGACATTCACAATAAGGAATGATCCAAGGACACTGGCAGTGACAGTAGGGGCTTGCCACATGTGAACATTCTTATAGGCAATACTTGGTTATTTCATTGTGTGAGAGAACATAGCCATTTCCAAATTCAGTAGTTTCTTTGTCTTACAACTATATTAACAGAAATTGAAAATGATTTGTTAAATAACTATTAACAAATGGTGTTCTTAACTGTTAATGAATATTGCTAAATAATATTTATGAATGCCATTTATTAAGATTTATTTTATATGAATATGTATTGAATAAATATTGCTTATTGAATAATGCATTTATTCAATTTTAAAACTGAGCATCAAACCTCCAGTATGTTAAATATAAATACAGTCATGACCGCCTAAAGACATTTCAGTCAACAGTAGTCTGTCCCTGTGACAACAGATGCCATTACAGCCTAGATGTGCAGGAGATCATGCCACCTAGGTTTCTGCAGGTGCACTCTGACATCCCACAGTGATGATGTCACCTAACATCACATTTCTAAAACTGGTCCTTAAGTCAAATACAAATAGAGAAGGCTAAGGGGGAGGAGCATGTACTCTGAAGCTGATGTTTAGACCATGAGGATAAGATATGAATATCGATTCCAGACCTCAGAGCCTTTCCTGGCAGAGAGAAGACAAATCACCTAGAGCTTCTGGGCTCTTGGGTGCACTCTCTGCCCATGATCCACTGTGCCTTGTCAACTTCAGCAAGTTCCCTCTGCAAACCTCACTGGTGGAACCCACCCTCCTCAAGTGTGGCAGGCACTGCTTCTTTGTGTCAGTAACCCACCTCCTAGTACTATAGCCAGAAGATACAGTATAAATTGAGCCCAACAGTGGAAAGGTAAGTCATGCAAAAGTGGAGGACAGGGACCCTGGTGACTCTGCTTTAGTGCCTCCTCGAACTTTCCAGAACTTCTCATGCCTGTGGTGCATGCCTGTAATCCCAGCAACTCAGGAGTCTGAGGCAGGAGAATCACAAGTCTGAGGTCAGCCTCAGCAATTTATCAAGGCCTTAAACAACTTAGCAAGAGCCTGACTTAAAACAAGGAGGGCTGGGAATGTGACTCAGCGGTAAATCACCCATGGATTCAATCCCCAGGGCCAAAATGAAAGAAAGAGAGAAAGGGTAAGGGGGAGAAAGGAAGGAAGGAAGGAAGGAAGGAAGGAAGGAAGGAAGGAAGGAAGGAAGGGAGGGAGGGAGGGAGGGAGGGAGGGAGGGAGGGAGGGAGGAAAGAGGAAAGGAAAGAGAAAAGAGTTTACTCCACGAGAAAAAGAAAGTCCTAAGAAAGAACAACCGACTTTGAAAAATTGTCACGATGGCTGTTATGGTTTGGATGTGAAGTGTCCCCCAAAAGCTCACACGTGAGACAATGCAGGAGGGTTCAAAGGAAAAATGATTGAGTTGTAAGAGTCTTAACACAATCAGTGAATTGATCCCATCAATGAATTGAAGTGGCAGGGTGTGGTTGGATTAATTGAAGTGGTAGGGTTTGACTGGAGGAGATTGGAATTGGGGCGTGGCTTTGGGGTATATATTTTGTATCTGGAGAGTGAAGACTTTCTCTCTTTGCTTCCTGATGATGTGAGCTGCTTCCCTCTGCCACATTCTTTCGCCATGATGTTCAGCCTCACCTCACGCCCTGAGGAATGGAGCCGACTGTCCTTCTATGAACTAGGACCTCTGAAATTGTGAGCCATCAAATAAATCTTTCCTCTTCTATAATTGTGCTGGTCAGATCATTTAATCACAGCAGCAAAAAGCTGACTAAAACAATGGCCCTGAGGAACCAAATGAAACAGGGTCTCAAAGAATAAATTACATCAAAGGAAACTATTAAGTCCACAGAATTTTTCAATGTACTGTTCAACATGCCAACACACACACACACACACACACACACACACACACACACACACACCTTTTTCTACTTTGTAGCAGCAGCCACCACGATCAGCAGTGGTTTCTCTGAGCATATATTTTTTTATTCTTTAGGAGGCAGAAGAATTATAAAATTGACATCTGACTGGTGGCCCCAGGCTGAGATGCTGAGCCCATTTCCAGTATCAAACAAAATTTGCTGTCTTTTCTTTTTTCCACTAAGGACTTTTGACAGCCACTTGTAGTTTTTGTTCAGTTTTAATAAAGTGTCTTCATGTATCATACAGCCTCCTCAGGGCTATGGCTTCACAGTCATTTCCTCTGAAATAAACGGGCCCTGCTAGTGGAGCATGGACAGTGGCAGCATTGCAATTAATCCCATGTGGATGTACATTGCTGTGATGAAAGGGAGCTGCTACGCCCCTGCTTTCCTTCCTAGCTTCATCTTCTTCCTGCTTCCCCAGTTGGCAATTACTGCTCCTTACGCCCCATTTGCTATTCTCAATCTTCTTTAATTTTGGACATTCCTTCTCTACTGGCTTCTTCTCTGGCTAGAACATATTCATGTTTCCCCTCTATTGCACTGCACAGAGACTCCCCCTGACCCCAAAAAAACATGCCATCTGTTCAAGTCTGCCTTGGAAACCTGTAACAGATATTTAAATACTACAGTGAAAAACCATCTTAATATACTAAAAAAAAATCTGAAGTCATCCTCTAAGATCTTAGATAAAAAAAAAATAATTTCCCTTTGAGGACACTTTGTCCTTTGAAGAAAGAGAGATGGGGCAGGAAGGGCAACTGCATGGGTCAATGGCGACGGGTAGGTCTCCATGGAGTCAGGGTCCCCTAGTCCTACAGCACTTCTCCCCATCCTGATGTCGAAGGAGGAGATGACATGCCATTAATGTCCTGCAGTTTGGTCTGGCAGTTCCCGCATTTGCTGTGATTGCTCAGTCTTCCCGGGCAATCTGTCCCTCTGGCTGTGTCAAACAGCAGGTTTTGCTTAGATACAGAAAATAGTTTAAGGAGCAGCTGTGGAAGGGTCTTGTAAGTACAGATCCTCCAGCTTCTTGGCATCAGTGATCTCAATGAGTCGCCGTGGTATTCCACCATGGGTTGCCCAGGAGAACTATTTGGTGGTGATCATGCCCCTGCCTTTGCCATCCATGAGTTCGATCTTCATGCCTACTTTCTTTCCACTTTAAATCAGCTCATCTTTCTCTTCCTTTCATCAGACTGCAGATCGGCTTTGCTCTTCCTGGAGCTCATTGGGACTGGGTAGAAATCTGTGAATTCATAATTTTGTAGGGTTTTTTTTGAGTCTTTTCCCGAGGGGCCTGTTTTCTCTGAAGGGGCTTTTTCAGGGCCTGTGTGTCAAGGACTGCATTGGTAAAATCACAAGATGAGGTTGGAGTTTTGGGAGGTTCTGTTGCTTCAGACAATTTGGTTTGGAAAAGGTGCCAGGGGACCTCTCTTGGTGTCATTGATCTTTGGTTCCTCAGGCTCCATGGAGCTTCTTATGTTCCCAGCATTTCTTTTATCCCAGCATTTCTTTTTCCTGCATATTCTGGCTGATGATTTCCCTGGCATTTGACTTGGTGATGTGCGAGGGAGTTCTTTTCCTGAAGCGGGGAGGCATTGCAGAGTGTTTGTTCAGTCTCATGTAGGAATACATCTTTGATTGTCCCACAGATACGGTCTCCCCGCTGGTGCAGGGGCTCCCTGGGCACCTCCACTCCACCATCTCTGGGCCCTAGGCCATCAACACCACTGCTGCCATTGCAACCACTTCCAACCTGCAGGGCAAGGACATCTTCCTGCCTCTAGCTATGGCCCGGCTCTGTCACTGCCTATTTCTCCCTAATATTATGTTTTCTAATATCTCTAAATCAGAGGAACCTTTTACGAATACTAAGTAATTTTTTCTGAAAATAAATTTTGCATATAACTAGATATTGCAACAAATTTTCACCGGTTCTTTTTCTGTCTGCTATAGCCATGCTGTTTCACCATATCATGAAATATTTTATTTTTAATGACATTATACAATGTGATACGGCAAGCAGATCTGACATTGCTCCCAAATACATCTCATCTCTTTAGGACTTTTCATTTTTTCTCAAAATTAAAATTTATTTGAAAACTGCAAAAAAAAAAAAAAAGGGAACAAAATGTCACCTGTTGTTTGAAAGATTCAAATATTAGGAGACAAAAATAGTGCCCTTGAACATAAATGATAGACAGCTAGCTGATAATATTATGATGACTCATTTGACATTCTTTCAGAGCACTTAATAAATATGTGTGGCATTAACCATCAACAAATCACCTTACACAGTTTGTGGGTTGATCTCAGAAGCAGCATTAAAAAGGTCAGAATAATCAAATAGTAGCAATGACCTCTAATAAAGATTTAGTGCAATATCAATACCTAGAATTTTTGATACAGATATATAACAAAAGGAGGGCAACACTATAGTTTTCTCTGTTCACACTGCAGCATTTATTTGTATGAAGGTAAGACATTTCCTGGTACATGGAACCTTTTCACCCAGTGCTTTCCCATGATCTGTTGCTTCCACACAAATTAAGGTTGAATATTTATAACACAAACTATGTCTCAATAAAGTCTAAATTGTTTACCATCCTTACCTTTAAAGATAGAGTTTGCTAATCCCTTGTAAAAGTAAGAATAATCCCTGTTTACAGTTTGCAAAAAATTAACTTTAATATAAAATATACCACTTTGAAGTGATCTGTCACTTCATATTTTGTTATGGTGGTGTTTTTCTATCATCTGTAGGTTACAATATTGTACACATTTAAAAACAATGCTAGAGAAAACATGTGATAGGAAATGTAAGAGTGTTAGCAGTTCAACAAAATAAATGTTGTATAGTATTCAGACATTTATACATGTTGAAATTCTCCAAATGTTAATATATTGTGTGTTTCTGCCAAAATATCAGTTATATGTCCTTCACTCACTCACTTCTGCCCACTAAGTTATCAATGACTAAAGTTTTATAGTTTTTATCACAAATGAATATTCATACATGAAAGAGGGAAAGTTTGGTCTGATTCTTTCCACTGTTCTTCACTTTCCCATCCTTCCAGTTCCCCCTCAACCTCCTTCCTCGACCCCACTGATCTCTCTTTTATTGTCACGAAATTTTTATACCCTCCCTTTCACCCCCTTATTTTAGTGTACTTTCTGCATATTGTTTTCTGGGTCTGGTTTATTGCTAAGCGTATTCTATGGGTGGCTCTGGGTGGGCTATTGGGGAAACAGGTGGAGTTGGGTCTTGAGGCCCACCCTGTCATGCAGGTGCTGGCCAAGATTCAGGGGAGTCAGGTTGCAAGGACCTGTCTTTAGGCCCCACCCCCAGAACCGTGATGATGGGGGTGTGGGCAGAAGTGAGGGCAGGGTGAAAGGTTCAGACTCAAGTGCTAACCAATCGCCTGCGTACTTTGCAAAAAGCATTAGCATAAATTTGGACCTACAGCATTGCTACTTTTTCCAAACCTTGATTAACATAAATTTGAACCAATAGGGTTGAACCAAGAGGTAAATATATACCCCCTAGCAGAGGGATTGGTTGTCTGAGGTACTTTTTGTTCTTGGGATTCAGAAAACAGGAACACTTCCAGAGGAAATTTGCTGTGAGTTTCTGCAGTCTGGAACACCTAAGCCAGAGCTGCTTGTCAGCAGAGGTCTGCTGCTTGCACGGAGCCTACATGCCAGTAGACGCAAGAAACTGTCCTTTCACTACAGGGTCCTTTTAGAGAGGTATGTGTACTTATTCATATGTATCAATAACAATGAGATTTGTTGATATGGATGGTTAAATGATGAAGTCTTAAAAGTGATGCCTGAATCTACTTTTCATGGAATAAAAATTGTAGAGTAGAGCTTAGGAT
>JAJEJO010005743.1:0-51719 GCA_020662805.1 Glaucomys volans
TACCTGGCTGCAACTCACCAAGCCTTCTGTTTTCTTGAAACTCTTCCCTCACTTCCCCACATCTTGGTGAGGTGGCGGGAGAGTCACTGTCATTCAAGCCCTGGCACAAAATACAGCACTCACTCAAAGTCATTCCATGCATTGAGCCTCCTTCCTCACTCTATCCCACCAGTCACAGCCATTGGGTCTCCACACATCTCTAGATACCCTGTGGCCAAAGAACTTGCTCCAATCTGGCACATTGGGGCCATTCCACAACTGGGGAGACTCCCATAAGACAGAGAGAGTCAGACAGCCTGACCACTCCAGTGAAGAAGTGGAAGAGTCCCAGGGGCCCTGGAGAGACATAGCTCCTCTGGTTATAGTGCATTGGTGAGGAGGGGATCCCAGCACTGACGGGGTTCTCGGGTGGCACAGGCACTGGGCACACTGCCTTGTGGGCGTCACAGTCGTTGCTCAGGCAGTGCAAATCCAAGAATGGAGGGATCAGGGTGCTTGGCTAGATCCACAGGGAGTGGGATGGTCACCCCTGAAAGCCATAGTGGTGGACAGAGTCTGGTAGGCTCCAGAACCCAGCACCGACTGGAGTCTGAGGAGGAGGTGGGTAAAGGTCACAGTGTCCAAACTACCAGGGAGGGATGGTCGCTGGTGCTGAAGGACAGCAAGCCCAGTTCCTACGTGTCAGGTTCCCAATCTGGCAGTCTGGTTGTGCCAGGTTCCACCCACCTGAAAGGTTGTCATTTTGGCTGTGGGTAGGGATTTGGAGGGCTGAGGGACCCAGAGGTCCTGCCAAATTTGTTCTGAGTCCATTTGAGACCTATCTGTGCTTGCGTGTATGTGTGTGTGGGTGTGTGTGTGTGTGTGTGCGTGCGCGCACACTATGCTTATTATGAATAGCTGCCCAGAGTCTCCACCTAGAGTTTACAGTTCATCCCTTCCAGCCTGGTGGATTGCTTTTAATCAAGAGTTGGAAAGAAGTCGAACTTCAGCTGAGCTGGAAAGGACCTTACCAAGTATTCTAATCAGCAGGATGACTATTCGAACTGCTAGAAAAGGGACGAACTCATTCCCATGAGCATTTGCCAGCTCAAAAAGTTAATGCATCCAGGATGGATGGCAACAACAGAGAGTTCAATAAAAATGAACCCAAAAGGTACAAAAAGAAAAAGGGGGCATTATTGGCTGTTCATTATGAGAATATAATATTCAGTCTTAATTGGATCTAATTGTAGCCTTTTTGATTTTAGACCTTTCCTTTGCCTGCTCCAATTTAAAAATAAGCTAACACAGATTATAACCCAAGCAGTTCCAATCAGAGTGAAGGGCAGTGTTGTGTTGGGGATAAAAACAGGTGAACTGCCCGCCCACTTGCTCTTGCTAGCCCTGTGCCAGTAGCGTACCCCAATGGCAGAAGGAAAGTTTGCCTTGTCCATCCACTTTGAGCATATGTTTGATTACTTTTGGCCCTTGGTACTTCTAACGGTTACACCTTCCTCCTTCAGCTAGGACCCTAGTTCTAGTTCATGATGACTGATATACAAAGGCTCTCGTACACTTTCATAAACAGATGTGAGGTTTTACAGTCAGGTCCCAGCAAGGTCCTTATTGAAGAACACACGCATCACCTGTACATTCACTCCTGGCATGAATGTTAGTCAAGGTCAAAGCTATTGGACCCAGAGAAACCCTCAAAACACCCCTCTTCCCATTATATGCACATATAAGACCAGTTATTCCAGAAAGACTATTTTACTTGAAGACATGGGAGATAGTATGGTTGTCACTCTCCATCCAAATTCATATTGATTGTGAACCAAACCTAGAATATTATAACTTTTAAGTGCCTGGAAAAAAATCAAATAAGAAGCATGTAGATGCTTCATCTACTGTCAAAATGGATTCAGTGCTTTTGCATGGAGAATTTGGCATAAGTCCTCATGTGTGCCAGGCTGTTCACAGAGCTGTCAGGAGGGGACACATCTGTGCCCAGAGTTCATAGGACACCTGAGTGCTTTGTCCTGGCAGGTGAAGCACAAATATACCTCATTCAGTGGAGCATTTCTGTGGGTGACAAGCTTGCTTATGAGCAAAAATCCCAACCTTTTATTACAATTTAAGATTTGATACATATGTGCAATTCAGCAAGAAAAGATCTCTTACTCTAGGCTTTTTGATGTTTGGAGGTTGGGCTGGGCTATGGGGGTGGTAGTGAAAATACAGTTCTCCGGTTTATCTGGGCAGGGGGAAGGAGGAATGGCAGCATCCTGGAGGGAAGCCTGGAGCATCTGGCTGAGAGTAGGTCATACTGGGAGCAGCCGGCAATCGGGAGGTACTCCTGGCCTGGACCAAGGCAGATCCTCGGACTGCTGGGGGCCTGTGTGCAGAGGGCCCTCCTGAAGTCAAAGTTGGGATACCTCCCCTGTATGCAAGAAAGAGACAGGAAGTCACAGAGATGCCATTAGAATTGGGCCCAAATTATTGTGGCTGCTTGGCTGAAGGCTTCAGGTCAGCGCCATTAGGACCAAAGGATGGGCTTTGGTGAAGCTCCTGCTCCCTGCTGGTTGCTACTTCCAGCTTCCACTGCTCCCCCCACATTCAGTTCAGACTTCAGACTTCTGCACCATTTGGGGTTGAACAGTAGACTGCCTCAAAGGAGTTGCAGGTCATAATTTTGGAACTTTTGGCTCCATTACCTGACAGGAGGGAATTTGTGACTGTGATCTAGCTAGGGCTGTGAGAATGGGGAGAATGTGCTGGATGATCTGGGTGGATGGCGTGCAACACCAAGTGTATCCATATGCCATGTGAGGATGCAAATGGAAGCCACGGGACTGCCTTACTGTTGTTTGTTGTTGTTGTTGTTGTTTTGTTGACAGGGATAGGAACCACTTGCAAAAAAAATATGAGATCCCCAGCTCTAGAAGCTGGAAAGGGCAAGGAAGTGGATTCTTCCAGGACCTGGATAGGGATGTGGCCCTGGATGCCCCTTGACATCTGCTAAGTGAAACCATTTCAGTCTTCTGGATGCAGAAGCAATTGGTGAGTACAGAGAACGAGAGGGTGTCAATCATGAGGAGGAATATGCAGATCAGTGCAGTGTTATGTTAGAGCTAGCTAGAAAATAGAGCCATAGCCAAGCCAAGAAAAACAGGATTTACCCCATGCAATTGTTCCAAATCTGGAGGGGACTCCAGTACTTGGGTGGGTCCTGGGGGCTGGGATTATCGCTTTGCCTTCATAAAGATGAATTTTCATCTTGACCACACAATGGGTAATGATTTAAATAGCTCAAGGGACTATCTAAAAGTGGACTGCACTCCTTGGAATTTTTTTTCCTTCTTATGTGAGTTCCAACCAATAAGCTGCTTCCCCATGTCTTATACCCTGACTTGTTATTGTGTCCTGGGGACTGTTCCTTAACCCCTATCTGTAAGTCCAGGTTCATTTATTCTCCAAGTCTGAACCTCAATGCTGATAGTGCCTTGCTGAGCAGTCATCCTCAGACAGGTCTGGATGAAGCACTTTGTTCTGGAAGCACAGACTATTTTAGTATAGGCTCCTTTACCATCATTTCTCTCTCTCTCTCATTATCTTTCTCTTTATTTCAAATAAGGGCCCCATTCACATTCCAGGACCTTAGTCCCTCCACGTGCTGACCAGGTAATTTTTTTTCAGGTCAGGACTGAGCCTATAGTAAGAGCCACAAGATTGGGGCTGGTCCTGGCCCCAAAGGGGCAGAATTGCTCTCTCTTCCTGTCCTCATAGCTCAGACCTGCTTCACAGTGCACACAACCAGTGTTGCCTCTCACCACAAGTCAGCTGAGATTCCAGAACAAACCATCAGGATGTGACAGGCCACAGTCCAGGCACCACTGAGAAGCCTGTTTCAAGGGCCCAATATCCCTTTCTTCCAGCCCATGGGTGGCATCTGACCCCAACCTGAGCCCAGGCAGGGTCTGCTCAGATGTTCGCTGTGTTCTGTCCTCTGTTGTTCTGATTCAGGGAAGTCAGTACAGCCCTCACATAGACACAGCAGACTGACCATCCTCCTGGGTCCAGTTTGCAGAGAGTTGGAGCATGGGAGACCAGGCAGATGGGCTCCAGGGAGCCAGCAAGAGGCTCTTGAGGACACTATGTCTGAGCTGGGCAGCCTTCCACTGGTTTGGCTCAAATATCTGTGGTCACGAGGCTGATCCAAAAGTTTGTCAGGCAGTTCAAAACTGTGGAAACCAGCCCTAGGTATGAGTCAGCTTAACGTGTCCCAGGCTTTGAGTCTCTCAGAGCTTTAGCCCTGGGTAAATCAAGGAAATGCTAATGACCACTGTATAGTTACTGGGAGGATTAAAACAGGGACACATGGAAAATCCTATGACTAGAGGTTGGTTCACAAGAGGACTTGCTAAATATTATATTTGATATTTTCAAAAATATTCCAAAGATGAAAAATTTACCTATGTGGATTCTCTCCATGGTTATCGGGCAGTGGCACAGGAGGGGACCTATAACCTGGTAAACCAGCCAAACCAGCCAGTGTTGTCCAAGATATCACTGTCAACCACACCCAGCAAGTCTCCTGATCTGGTGGCCAGTGATAGGACTGCATCCTCTGGAGTCTTGGGAGCACCCTATCCCCTATCGTGGGCATTCCTTGACTCGTGCTTGGTCATGACTCTGAACCACCATCCCAGAAGGCAAATGTCAAGGGCAAAAATAGTGTCCATTGTGCCTGTAGGGAGCTTCCCTATGTTCCACTTGCCTGCTCACTGAGCTGAGCCCATGTCAGTGGCACTTGGTGGCGTCTTGAGTGATCATTGTTACACATGAATATGTTTCCCTGAAAATCAGATGGAGACAAGAAGCACTTATGTAGTATGGAGTCTACCTTTGTAAGATGTCAAGACTTCACATCTCCTGTATCCAGGGACATACTGAGACAAAGCTGTCCCCAGTGTCATGCCGAGACAAGGCTCACCCTGCCTCCTGTGGGATAGGGCCTGATATACTTGTATGTCTGGGGTGGTCACTGAGCGGTCAAATTATGTTTGCAACTGATAACAGAAACCAGAAAACAGCATTTCTGGTAGGAAGAGAAATGAGAACTGCCATTAGCGGAGAACTTCAATGGTGGGAGGGATGTGTGGGAGGCAACAGGGGTCCTCAACAGGGATCATGATGTGGCCCTGGGGTCCAGGACAGGAGCTCCAGGAAAAGGAGAGCAGACTTGAGTACTTGTGTTCTGCTTGAGAGCAGAACAAAGAGAAGACGAAGGCAGAGGGGAAGCCAGAAGGAACCCCTAGGCCCAGGGTCTAAGGCACATTGCTTCAGACCCTGCAGTTCAGGATCCACTGAGCCCTGAGTGGTTGGGGGCCCTGCCCTGCAGACTGGAACAGCCCACTGGCAGCACTTCCTCTTTCTCTGGAGGGTGAGTTTTAGCTGTTCTGTGTCCCACAGCCATGGGAAAGGCAGGGATGGCTTGTCAGTTCCTTAGGGAATTAAGAGGTACAAGAAGTTTTCAGGTGGAAGGAATGGACATGTCTTAGAGGCAGGACCCAAGAAGAGAAGGACAAAGTCAATAAAAACTAGGGCTATTTCTTTCTCAATGCCAGACTTGTGGGGTCCTGTGCACTATGCCTGCTGTCTGGCCAGCTTCTCCCTCACCAAGGTGGGCCCTGTTACTTGTGGACAAAGGAGGGTTCCTCAGGCTGAACTGCTCTGTTTGTGTCCCAGGACTCAACTCCTACTCAGGGAGCTTGTGACACTTAGAGTCCCTTTTGACCCCTTCTCCCTGTGGTTCTTGTCATCACATGTCAGTGGGCAGTAGGGCCAATGAGTCAGCTCTTTTCCTTGCTCTGCATGAAGACCTTCCTATCCAGGGATGCCTAGTGCTTGTGGTGTTTTCATGGTGGACAAAAGATGTTTCAAGAATGGTCCACGACAGTCTAACCATATGTGTTACTCACTGGGTTTTGATTCATTACCTGCAGGACAGAGGTTGACACCCAAGGGAGTGCTGGGGCTTAAGATTGTGTCAATAAGGACCAGGGTCTGGCTAGAAGTCAGTTATCACTTACCAGCTGTTAAGAAACCTGCATATGGGGCTGGGGATATAGCTCAGTTGGTAAAGTGCTTGCCTTGCAAGCATAAGGCCCTGGGTTCAATCCCCAGCACCGCAAAAAAAAAAAAAAAAAAAAAAAAAAAAAGGAAAAAAAAACCCACAAAAGAATCCTGAATATCAAGGAAGGGGGCCCCTAGGACTGGGACAGGCCTGCAGAGGAGGCGTGAGCCCATAGCCATACAGATCTTTCCTGATCATGAGGACAGCATAGGCCTCTGGTTGTCATCCTGTACCAAAGGATCCAGGTCTAGTCCCATAAACCATGTCCCCTCTCAGGCCCCAAATTGCAGTGTGAACCATGTTCTCTATCCTCCTGAAACCAGCCATGGGTCATAGATGCAATTCTCCAGGACCCTTCTCACCTCCATGTCTCTGCTCTCACACACACCACGACAGGCACAGCAGCAGATTATTATAGTGGGGTACACATTCACAGGTCCTGGTGTTGGAGGAGGCACTGGCTTCTTTCTTGATTTCTAGGAGAGAAAAGCACTTGTCTGTGTCCTTGTCTATAACTGCTGGGGAGCTGGACATGGTGCCCAGGGCATAGGCACCTGATGTTGTGGTGCAAGTCAGGTCATGTTTTAGATACATGAAATGACCCCCAGTTGCACCCCAACCAAAAAGGAGTTTCCTCCAGGAGGAGAATAGCCCAACTTTCCTGGTCTGACAATCTGGCTCTTCCCTAACTGCCCACAACCCCATTTCTATGCCTTTGCCTCCCTTACTGACAGAAGCCTCGCACAGAGGCCCTTCAGTAGCCCTGCCTTTGCTAGTAACTGTTCTCTCAAGCTGCTCTGGCCGTCTGAAGCCAGCACAGGTACCACCTGGGTAGGGAGACTAGCTTCCCACATTCCAGTCCAGCCACTTCTTTCGACTCATAGGTCATGGGCTACTCACCCAGTCTTGGTGCCTGTGCTCACCTAGTGGGGAGTTATGGTTTAAATGTGAGGTATCCCCCAAAAGCTCACATATGAGAGAGTGAAAGAAGGTTCAGAGGAGGAATGGTTGGTTTGGAGAACCTTAACCCAGTCAGTGAATTAATTCCCGACAGGGATTACCTGGTAACTGAAGTGGTAGGGTGTGGCTGGAAGAGGTGCTAATTGGGGGCATGGCTTTGGGGTTTATATTTGTATCTGGCAAGTGAAGATCTTGCCGTCTCTCTGCTGTCTGATCATCGTGTGATCTGCTTCTCTTTGCCACACTCTTCTGGCATGATGTTTTGCTTCACCTCAAGCCCCAAGGTATGGAGCCAGCTTTCTAGACTAAAACCTCTGAAACTCTGAGCCCTCAAGTAAACTTTTCCTCTTCTAGGAAAGTTGTTCTGGTCAAGTCCTTTTAGTAACAGCAGTGAAAAAGCTGACTAAAAGAGGGGCTATCCCTTGTAGTTCAGAGCCAGCCAAGATATCCCTCCTCTGTCATGTGGTCTCTAACGGTGACACGTGCCAGCCATCCCTTAGCCCTGCCAGGAGACAGGGATGAGGACTCATTAGAATGAGCTGAACAGACCTCCAGAGCCTGGAGATGGGGACCAGGGACTGAAACCTGAGGCTTTTTTTCCAGAAGACCCCACTCTTATCCTGAAGTTCTCAACATCCTACAGAAAGAGCTTTGAGTCCCACAGAAAAGCCCAGTTAGTCAGCAGGGATGAACGTATGTGCTGAACCAGGATCTCCATTGCTCTGGTTCTGAGAAAGGCCCACAGTCAAGAGTTGCCAGGAGCCTGGAGGGCTGCTGTATGGGTTGACATCAGTGTGAGTCCCATGTCCTTCCCAGACCCCTCATGACACCTCTTTTGAAGGCCAGGGTTTTCCTCAGGCAGAGAATAAAATTAGCGCTTAAAGCTCCACATACCTTTTCTGACTTTGGACCAGGAGGTGGCTGCTTGACAGGCTGGAATGTTAAACAGACACAAACAGGGGCTGGAGTGGGTGGAGTGGGCAGTGCCTTGGCTCTGCAGCCAGAGGGGACCCTGGGAATGGAGCAGAAGAACAGAACATGGTCTTGGGGTTAACAGGGTTCCCCATGCCTAGGGTGCTCTGCCCAGCAGGCTGCACTTGACCAAAGGGATGTCTCATACCACTCTGAAGAGTTGCAGAAGATAAGCCAGGCTAAGTGTCAGTCCCTGGAGAGGCACAGCGGCTGGAGTGCTGAATGTCTGCCCAAACCTCTCCTGGAGTCAAAGCACACTCCTGCCTCTCCACTTCTGGGAGAAGCTCCCTGTCTTTGGAGCCCTCACTGGCCTTTATGTCTTTCTAGATGTTCAAGGATCTTTCTCTGCTCACTGCTTCCCAGGGCAGAGATGGAATCAACTTGCTCTGTGCTCTGTGCTACAATGCTCTGTGCTTCCCTCACCTGCTCTTTCTGTTCTGTTCTTCCACCTCTCTGTAACATTCCTTTCAACCCTGCTCTCCAGAGACTCTGCCTTCCCTACTGCCCCCAGGGTGCCAGTTTCAGTCCTTTGCTACTGCTTTGCTATACCCAGGACACTGATAGCATCCTAGTCTTGGTGACATCTCACTCTCATGCCCTGAATGAACTCAGGTCAGGCAGCTCCCCAGGATGGTGCCTGCTTCCTTCCTCTACCTCTGGAGCCCATCATGGGCCTCTAATCACAGGCACCCAGCCATGGAGATGAAGGAATGGCAGAGGGGACTACAGAGGTGCAGAGATCCATGTTGGTTTTACAGCTCCTCTGCCCCAGAGGTTGCTACTCCTCCCTGGTCAGCATCACCCTGCATTGGAGGCCATCAGTATTTCAGGGGGTCCCTCTCCTCCTCCCACATGGAGGTCAGCTCTGGGTCCTTGTCCACCCAAGACCTGCTGAGGTGCAGTTGCTGAGAGCTCCCCTTGGTCTCAGAGGTCCTGGGGGTTCTCTCTCAAGGGCCCAGGACAGGCCCCGAAACCAGCATCCAGGTGCCCCAGACCAACTCTCTGTGCAAGCTGGGCGGGAGGCACCCCAGGAGCACAGACTCTCTCTAGCATCTTGGAATTTGAGAAGAGAGTCAGTGACTCCACTGGATCATTTGACGGCCTCTGAGCTCATGGGAAACCGCCCACAGGCTGGATCATGGTGCTGCCGCATGTCCATGCACCCTGGACAGAGGGCAAGCCTCTGGGCCTCAGGGTAGGCAGACAGTAGGTACTCACTGGTGGACAGCACAGCTGCCATAAACATCCAAGCAGCAGCAGAGTCAGCAGAAGGGACAGCCCAATCGGGACAAAAATGAATCTTTTGTTCTTCACAAAAACTTTCTCTAGCTTACTGGTGATGGGTGGGACTGTGGTGGTGATCTCAGGTGGATTTTCACTGGAAGGTGGAGTTTCAGTGGTAGACAGTTGTACTGGAGCAGCTGCTGTGGTTAAACCCTGTGGGGGAAAGAGGTCATTCACAGGGGCAGTACAAAGAGCAGAAGCTGCATGGTGCTCATGGCCTGTTCCCACCTGGCTTGTCATTTACCTATTCCCTTTCTCCTCAGGTTGTTGGGCATTAAGGGTCCACAGTGGGATTGGGGGCTGAAGCTGGTCCCTGGAGATCAGCAGAATTGGAATCTGCTGCTCCAAGGGTCTGCCCTGAGCCCAGACAAGCAGACAAGGTAGGACCAGAATCCTTTGCATTCTGAAAAAACATCTTGGCTGTTTGATTCTGCTCTAGTACAGGGCTTTGTGAAGGTCTCTCTCTCTCTCCCTCTCTCTCTCTCTCTCTCTCTCTCTCACACACACACACACACACACACACACACACACACACACATTCAGGTACTAGAGAATTTAGGGTCACACTGCTGGGGGCACTGGAGTTGTTCAGATCCAAGTGTATGGTAGGAGTCCTAGGTTCAACAGCCACTGTGTGTATTTTGGTTTTGCAGTCAAAGGTTTATCTACTCATCCCTGTGAGCCTCAGTTTGCACATCCACTTAAGAGGAAGGAACGACCCTCCTTCATAGGCCCTTGTGAGTTCAAAGAGCGCAGAAACCGTCCTAGCTCAGGGTCAGGTCCATCTGGGGCTGAAGGAATAGAGAAGGTTGTTCTGTTGTCATTACAGTTCAGTGAGCTCAGGCTACCCAGCGGGCGCAGACTGCCCCACTGTTACCTGAGGCAGGCGATTGCTTACAGAGAAGGCTGCAGAGGAGGTACAGGGGAGGAACTGTGCCTCGAAAACTGAAGACTGGAAGGAGGGGCAATATGGGGAATGACAGTGATGGGCGCTGGTTGGGCTGGGGTCACTGGGCTGCTCCTGTGCTCGTTCCCAACTGTGTCCGTTGCAAGAAGGGCTTTCATCTCTTTATGGGCAGATGTGCATGGATATGCAGGAACAAGCCAAGGCAAACCTTGAGGGGGATTGTCAACCCCATGCAGTTCTCATGAGCTGAGACTGGAATTAAGGATGGAGATATGTGGGTAAAGAGCTTCCTCTTTAAAGTCATACCCTCCTGTTCACCTGCAGGAGGCTAAAGTGCCAAGATGATGTAAAGGTCAGAGAAGCCACACCCCTGCTGAGAAGCACCCTCATCCCTGGCCTGCTCTTGCTGAGTTAAGCCAGGTTACACAACTGACAACTGATGACCAATAGCAGCTCGAGGCTGTGCAGGTGAGAGGGCAACTGCTGGGGAGTGGAAAGAAGAGCAGAGCGAGGGGCCTGTCAACACTGCAAATGACATTGGTGTCACAAAGCACATTTTGGGGACTGGAGTCAAGAGTAGTTTGGGTCACAACAGCAATTGGGTTACTACTCTGTAGCATATACGACCTACCCAACTTGTGGAACCATCCAGATTCTTGTCCCTGGGAAGTGTGTGTGGAAGAGGCGCCTGTGGACTCGTGCCTACCAGCCAGCCTCCAAGCCTTTCACACTACCCAGCTGGAATCCTGGATTAGGCCACCTTTGGACCTTTCTGCACAAATTGTTCTCCAGGGTTGCCTGGCATCCTCTGTCCCTTTGCCCTCCCCAAGGCACACTGACATCCAGGGCATGGCCTCTGGGCAACTGAGAGGGGCTCCAGCCCCACAGTGTACTCACACAGTCTTCGCTGGTAATATCGACATTGTTGGACAGGAAGGTTTTTCCTTTATCCAGGCTGAGCTCAACAACTGCCTTTCTAACAAAGAAAAGGCAGATGGTAACTAGCCTGAAAAGACATGGTTCAAGGCACAGCCCACAGCTGTCCTCATGGCATTGACTATCAATCAGGCAAGTGAGGCTACTAGAGAGTGGACAGGTGGTCTGAGAGCTCATTGCTGTGCGTGCTGAGAGGATGGCCTCCGCAATTATGTCAAAGGGGATGTGGATCAGGCAGTGTGGGTCCTCAAGGCTTCACACTGTGGCCCTGGGCTAAGTGACCAGGGAAGACTGCGTGGTGCCAGCACGCTGATTGTGCTGTATTACAGGGTAGGCTCTCAAGGTAACCAGGAGCAAAGATATGAATCCCCAGGTACATCACCTCACGTAATCTGCCTTCAGCAATATATGGGCTACCTTGGATCCCTGACCCCCTTGAAAGTCACCTACAAGGGTAGATGGGGAAGATGCCCTTTTCCCTCCAGCAGATGAGCAGGTGCTGTATAGCAGAAGGGAATATCCCACACTCTGTGCACATAGTAGTGGAAAACACTGACCATTTGGCCTCCTACCCATTTGGGCCACCATCTAGGGGTACTTACTGTCCAGGTTGCTCTAACATTGGTCCAGGGCAGGTTAGGGAATACTTGCCAACAGAAATGGGGCTTTCATCTAAAAGAAAATGACACGTGAATGTGAATGGACACGTCCGTCCACACTGTCACCCACTGCCTGCCCTGGGCAAGCAAGACTGACACTTTTTCCAAGGACCAGCTTCTCCTCTCCACCTGTATTCTTTTCAAAGGTAACTGCTAAGCACCTTCTCATCCCAGCACTGGGCAGCACTCCTCTCCAAAGGGACTAGGAAAGAGTAACAGCCCCTGCTCTCAAGGGCTCACCTGTTAGGAAGTGACAGGACACAACAAAATAAAACTCAGGGAACAACCAAATGACAGAGAGTGCAACGTGCTGTGCCAACAACGAGCAGAGAAAGGGACAGGCATGCCAGGGGAGGATGGCTGCTTAGTTATGCCTGCCCTGTCCCTTTTGTCAGAGATAATTTCTCCTTTAGAAAAACGAACATTTGCACATGAACTGATGCTATGTCTGGAAAGTGATTAAAAGTGCTCTGCCGTGATATTGTCAGGGAAATCAGATGGTGTGGGTTGGGGATGCTAGAGATTGAGTGGTGAGTGCTTTAAATTCACGTATAATTTTTGCCACCTATGTAGGCTATGGATCATGTCCATTAAAAACAAGTTCTCTCTGAGGAGCTGATATTTGAGCTAAGACTAAGTAGTGAAGTAGCTAAGGGACTGCAGGAGGGAAGAGTATTCTGGGCTGTGGGAATGGCATGTGCCAAGGCCCTGAGTCAGTAACTGCTGAACTTGATGAGGGTGGAAAATTTCTGAACCATTTTTTGCCCTGATTGACACTGGTTGTGAGAACTAGTCATGAAAATTTTGTTTGGGGAAAGGATTTGTTTCTCTGGATGGAATCTCTGAATTCCAATTTGGTTAAAACAAAAATCCACAGAGATGTGCACTGACTGCAGGTGGTGTCTGCCCAGTGCTTGGAGGTGGAGGTAGTTAAGAGACACCCAGACAACTGAGGCTGGGGCCCCAGGTCAGGAGGGCAAAAGGGCCAGTACAACTTCACTCATGGGAAAGAAGTTTGCAAGCCAAGATTAAATGATGAAACTGAATACCTTGGTTGTCATCATAAAACATTTCATCTTCAGTTATACAAACATGACATAGTAAAGATAGAAAATAAAGCACATACAGATTGAATTTTCAGTTTGTCTTTTTTATGCTCTTCTCCATTTTGTAAAATGCTTTCCCAATTCTGAAATAGTAAAATGCAATTCCAAACCACATCATCCATCCTTACTAGTGTGCAAGCAGTCATGCTCAGCCACTTCTGATGCAGGCACACACCCAGAGCAGGGTGCTCATCTGCAGAAGTCCCTAGAACTACGGCATGGGCTCTATTGCATGACACCTTGAGCTGGCCCTCCTTGACGAAAAAACCAGTCACCTCCAGAATGGAAACCCCCACATCCACAATGCTCCATGAGAAGCATCTGAACCCCTTCCTGGGAGTAGGCTAGACCCTGCTGCCCCCAAAAGCCATCATCTCAGTGGGACAAAAGGCCCTTCTGGGTACTTGGATCTCCTGGGTTGACTTTCCGGCTTGCCACAGCACTGTGCATCTGTGAACAAGCTCTCCCATTACCCATATGACTGTCTCTCATCCAAACACAGAAAATACAAGGGCTCATGGGTCGTAGGTAAGGCATCTCTCACAGTACCTGGTACAAAGAAAGCTAAACGCTGATCAGCACTGCATGGGAAAGGAGAGCATAGTCCACAAGCCACTCAAGGAAGCACAGTCCATGGAAACCACTGCCCTGTGACTACAAAGTGCCGTCCATTGGAAATGTGGTCATGACAGTCCAGGCCCCATTCTTTGTACTCTTGGTAAGGGGGAGAGATGGACCAGAACTGTCCTGGGAGAACAGGGGTCTACCACATTGACTAGTTGACCCTGGGATAAAAAAAATCATTGAACATAAAATAACTGGATCAAATTAATGTACCCACAGTCTAAATGGAGAGTTGAGGAAATACAGAAGTTCCAACTATGTCCCAGTCGCCCCATGAGCAAGATACCGCCTCAGCCCCAGTGGCACAATGCCTGGACTGTGTGCTTTTTCAGGCTACTTCTCATCATAGAGGGACCTCTGATGCCTGAGTTTTGCCAAATAATATACGATTAACAAAATTGTTAGGTGCTTCTGTGTACTAACTGCTTCACATCTGCCCTGTTCCTTACTCAGTGCAAATCAGATCATGGTTCCACTCAAAAGGAGAGAAAATAGAGGGTCGGAAGGGAGCACTCATTTGGCTAAAGTCACATACTCTATGTCTGACCTAATCCAAATTTCAGGGCCCAGGCCTGGCAGCCAACATACTCTCACAAGCCAAGTTTATAATAAGCCCCTGGGAAGGCTTTCTGTGCACCTGGGAAGACCCGGAGCTCTGGGGATCTGGCCCTACCCCTCTCGTAGTCTCATGACATTGGGCTCTAGCCTTTCAAGGGGAAGACGATGAAGACAGTGTGGGACACATGCTATGGTGAGGACAGGACAGTCCCAAACTCAGGCTTGCTAAGGGGCAAAGCCTTCTCTTCAAGATACTTCTGTGGCACTGAAGGATTCTTCTCCGCTTTGTGTTGGAGGAGGAGGTATCCAGATATCTCAGCCATGCCCCTCCTCAGATCATCCACGGTGTCTCTGACCTCACAGTGTCTACTGAGATGAACAGAGGCAGGGAGGGCATGGCAGGGAGAGGGGAGTGTGCTGTGAGAAATGTGTACCTCAGAGGCAACTGAGGGAGCTACTTACCAATGACTTTGGAGTCACTCATCTTGAATCTGCAAATAATTCGGTCGTTACCTTTGCCATATAAAAAACCGTGACCACGAAGGACAACTTTGTAGGATTCTGCAAGGACAACATTCAAATATCAGATTGAAGAGGATCTAGTTTCCGCATTCTTCTGAGTTCAGCTTTCATGGGGGTCCACACCCAAGATGGATATTCCAGGGGTCTCCTATGAGGCAGTAGTTGTACCCGAATCACAAACTGAAGTCCTCAGGATGAATGCAAATCTGGTGTAACTGCGGGTCCTTGAACACTCTGGGATCCTTAATGCAGCATCCTAATTCAACAAGCCCAACCCTGAGTTGATCCTCAGGGGTCACCTCAACCAGGAATCTTTTCACCATGTCACTCTGTATGTGACACCTTTGCACGAGATGGCCAGTAACTGAACAGGTCACTGACTGAGCTTGTGTTTGGAGACATCTGTCACATTGGGGGGGTGTTCAGCTGCTGAGAGAAGGAGTGACATCTCACATCCTCACCTGGGATTGTCACGACTGTTCAGATGCCAAGGCGTGTGTGTCCAGGGCACATGATGACACACATGCAGCAGCCAGCTGGGCTGCTTTAACCCAGAAGCAAAAGAGGCCACATGGGGGTCTGGGGCCCTTGAGCCCACCTCCACCCCTCAGCACTGCAGTCTCCCCACTCTTGCCCAGCAGAGCAGGGGCTGGGGGAGTGCTGAGCCAAGGACCAGAATGGAAATGTCAGGACCCACCACTGTCCTTAGGTCCCACCAGCTTCCAGGTGCTGAGCCGGTCACTACCTTTTTTGTCTCCTGAAAGTCCAGGTAGTGCTATTTCTATCCACTGGAGGGCACACTGCAGTCCCCAGATACCTGGCGCTTTGCCACAGGTAGCAGAGTGCAGATGTGCCCACAGTTCTGCTGCCAACAGCCTGCGTCCATGGAACCTTCCCTTGAAGGGCAGGGAGGTCAGGAGCCAGTTGCCCGTAGCAGCTGAGCTGTCACCAGGGGAGAAAGGAGGCTGAGGGCTCGGTCTCCATCAACCAGAGCGTGAGGATGCCAACCATAAGGTACCAGGGCTGCACACAGTTCTTGTGACAGAGAGGCCGTCCCCAAGACCACACAAATGTGTCCTCAGCACACTGAGGCAGGGATGCTGGGTGGACAGAGACATCCTGGTCCTGTCCAGTATGTGAGGACATGGGACAGATTTGGCCTTTTCACCACTGGGGGACATGAACCCTGGCTGTCAGGGTGGAGATCTATGTCAGGTAGGGAAGTTTCCTTTGTTCCAGGTAGGAGGTTGGAATTTATATGTTTAATTGTGGCCACTTCTTTTTCTTCATTTGTTGACATAATCACTTGTTTCATTGCACATTTTGTGAATGTCTAAACTGATATTCCAAATCCTGTATCTGTCTGGCCTTTCTAGGAGAAGCCCTAATCATTTCTTCATGGGTTAACCTGTGTAAAAGTTGCTTCATCCATTTGCTGGAGTTTCACTGAGAGTTGTCAAAATGTATTTTCTGTAACGTGGCAATTAAACTTTCCACTGAGTAAAACAGTAAATGCACATATACCCAGACCTTTACCCCTGCCTGACAAATTCACACCCACAAATGTGCAGCATATATTTACCCAGTGTACAGTTTCATAAACTATACATCCACACATGACCATCACACTCACACTGAAACACAATCACAGATGCACCAAATACTCAAATAACGATACACTCAAATCATCTCCCCCAAACATCCCCACAGGCTGAATATTTGCCTATCACACACAACTTCACACACACACAGTACACCCAGACACACATACCACATACCACACACTCATGCAAAATATACACATAGAGACACCTTTTAGCATCACCACACAATACAATCAACCACACACAGAGGCATATTGGCAGGTTGGAGTAGCAACCCCTGACTCATCTCTGACCTTTTGCGCACACAGTGGCTTTATCCACAGATGTAAATGCAGGACAGGCTTTGCTAATCAGCTGGAATAGAGACAGGGGAGGAGCGCATGAGTGTTGTCAGCCTTGGACATGGGTGAGAAGCCATCCACTTCTCTCACAGCCAGCCCCACTCACGTCTGGAACAATGGATGGCAGGTTCTTATATGAATGTTTCATTGGAAATGCATTTTCTGGTCGTTCTGCAAATTCTAATATCTGAAAAGAGAGGATGTGACATGAGTTCTACAGCCAGGAGCTCAAGGACACAACAGGTCCCCAGACTCAGGAGGAAGCATCAATCCTTCATGCCATGGGGCTGAGGCAATTGGGGACAGACGTTGGCTTCTGCCCTCACCCCAGGCTTAGGGAATAGGAACCTGCCCCTCCGACCCTTCATGGGGAGGTAGGGGGAGTCACTCCATTACTTGGTCATCCATCCCCAGTGGCTCATGTTCCCTAGGGCAGTCAAGACCACCAGCCTCTACCAGGGCCTGGGAGGCAACCCATGAGATCTCCCCAGCTAGGTTGCAGAGAAGCATGTGGTATGTTGAGTTACCTGGGATTCATCAACTATGTTTATACCCACGGTGTGAACAGATGCCCCCAATTTCTGAAGCTTCTTCAGCTAAGAGAAAGAAGGGGTTAAACACAAATTGCCGAAATACACAAATTGCAGCAAAGGGTGAGGATGGCTTGGACTCACTTCATTCTTTACGGCCATTATCGAAGTGTCCAACGCCACAGGTTTAGTTTGCACAGAGATGACCATGCTGGAACCAAGGATGCCTGCAGGACAAATACAGAGTGGCCTAGTTGGCAAGGCTCCAGCATGGGCTCTAGGGGCTCTGACCTCTGGAGTCAGTCCTGGTGTTCCCCAAACCTCAATCTCCTGGGACAGGCACCCAGCACCTCCCATTCAGAGACCCCTAAGCCAGAAGGGGACTGTACTCATGACCATTTGTTTTACAGACGAGCAGAGGCAGGGTCCAGGGTCCTTCCTACCAGGAGACCTCAACTATTGCTTACCCCCAGGAGTTCCCTTTGCCCTGAAGGAGGCCAAACTTTTGTCCACAAGCCCCAGCCTCTCAGCTGTACACAGGAAGGAGCAGCCTTACCCACCTGCAGAGGAGGCCTATTATGGCTGGTAGAGGCACCTGATCCAGGTACAACCTGAAGTGACTTTTGGCAGCTGTGGGCCCAGCAGTTCAGGACTGTAGGTCATAGGGATTTGAGGAAGTGACATGACAACCCCTCAGTGTTATTGCCCAACAGGTCCCACCTATTCTTGTCAGCCGTTAACAGCCAGTCTAGAAGGTCATCCATTCTGGGTGGGCAAGGTTGTTTACACTGTCTGAGACACAGGTCCAGGAGGCAAGTCAAGAGAAGGAAGACATGGATAAGAGAAGGAAGAGAAAGGTCTAGCCAAGCAGGGGAAACCAAGCTGTGGGTTCCATACCCTGGAGTCTCCGTCTGCTCAGGCCTCTACAGTTTTCTCCTTTCTGCCCATAGAGCCCAAAAGTAAATCAAAGCCTCAGAGTGACCAACAATCATGCATAAGAACAATGGGGCCCCGTGTCCCTCTCAGAACCAACTCAGAGCAGGGGTGCTGTGCTCACTGTGAAGGGGGAAACTGCAGCTCTGAGGGGTGAGCAATTAGCTCTAGGAGTTGAGGCTGAGAAGAGGCTCAGGGGATCTGCACACAGACCTCTCCCAGAGCAGCGCCTCTGTGCCCACAGTGAAGGCTCCAGGAAGCTTACCTCTCGCTTTGGCTTTCTTTATCTCGGAAACTACCTACAATAAAATGAAGAACTGTTGGGAGACAAGCGTGAGACCACCCCAGGGATACCGGAAGACCTTGGGAACTAGCACAGATTCACAAGCTCTGACCGTCCATACCTTTCGATATCCCTTTTCTAGGGCCAAATGCCCTGCAACCATACCATACTTTAGTCTTTCAAGGCCTTTTTCAATTTCTTCTCTGAAAAAGAAGATGGAGGTGAGGTAGTCTGACAGCTACGAATCAGTTACCAACCTAACAAACAGTGTTCCCCTGACTGCCTAAACTTAATGACATCAGGGAAATAGCCCAGTCACCCCATCTTGGATATGGGCCTTTGGCAGGAAGGTTTGTGTCTTCTCTATCACTGAACCCATGAGAACTGTGGCAGGGCAGATGGGGAAAGGAGATGCTTAGAAGGTCCCGTGGGAATATCTGTCTTTCTCTGCCTCAGGCACCTCAGGAGGCAAGAGCCTTGTAGGGAAGTGTGTGTATGAGTCAGGGACAACCAGTGGGACTAGTAATCCTAACTCTAACCCTAAAACTCAGAACACCCTCTTCCTGAACCCTCTGTCCTTCCACAGAGAAGGTTGGGTTTTGAAAAATCATGCTGCTAAGCTCAAATCTGCTTGCTCCCATTCCACACTGCCACAAACTCTTGGCCTGACTTGCCTCCTCCCTTTCCCCTACCAAAGGGAGTAGTAGCCAGTCTGCTTAATTAGAGAGCTGGGGCTCCAGGACCTCAAGTGCTCCAGAAACAAAAGGCCCAAAGCTGGGGTATGGCCCTCAAGGCTGTTCACGAGTATGCCCACTAGTGCTCCGGAGGATGTGAAGTGTCAAGTGCTATTAAAGCAGATAGGAAGGACTAGGGCAGGCAGTCTGGCTCTGGGAGCAGTACTGGCAAAGGAAGAGGAGGAGTGAAGCTTGAGCTAAATGAATGTGATGGGCTGAGCCAGCAAGGCGACCCAGACAATGAATACTGAGTGTGGCTTTCTGCTGTAGGCAGAGAAGCTCCCCTGGGGTGAGATCTGTGGACCCTAAATGTGGCCCTGCATGTCCCTGACAGAAGATAAGGAGGTTATACATAACCATGACCAAAAAAGGCCAAACAAAGGCCTGCCCAGCCTAGCTCAGCCCTTCCTTCTGCCAGCTCAGCCCCACTGCCTCTCAGGGACCGTGCTAGCATCCTTCCCGGGCACTTCCTCTCTACCACCTCAGGCCCACTCAGGTCTATTCCCAAAACCCCACAATAGAACACACCAACCAGGACTTAAATGTACCTGGGAAGCCTTCCTGTCCTTCCAGCTAGACCCCAGACTTGCCCTGTCCACTGGCCTTGGGCCTTTCACACCTCCCATGAGGGTCACTTCTCTGTTTCCTAGCTTTTCTCCAGGAACCTGGGTAGTGGATACCCCCAACTCCAGAAACCCTGTCAGTCCTCAGTGTCCCATTATTTTCAAGTCCCTGTTATGTCCCTTCAAGGGACTCAACTGTCCTCCACAAAGGAAGTTTCCAGGGCAAAGTAGTACTTCTTCCTCATTCCCAGCCTCTCTCAATCCCACCTGCCTAGGGCAGAGTGTGACCTGCTCACAGCATGTCTCACACAGGCTAGAGTTCCCATAGGACCAACCTAATCACCCGTACCCTGGATCCTGGAGATTGTCAGCCAGAATTCAGGACTGATAAAGTACAGGGTCGAAAGAGGGTAAAGGATGTCTAGATATATGGGGTCTTTGGGGACCAATGAAGTGGGGGCCCAGAGGTCTTAGAGAACTGGGACTGGAAATCAGCGTTGGCACTGAAGTATCCCTGGGCCAATCCACCCCCATGTAGGGATTGGAGCCTCATGGAGACCTTAGTGAAGCCCTTAGATCCCTGGAGTTCTGGCTGACCTAAGCAGTACTCACCTGTTAGAGGTGGGTGGCAAGATGAGGTTGCCCTTACAGGAGAAGGTAACGATGCCAAGACGTATTCGAGGACTGGGGAAGAAGCAGGTGCTTGTGAGAAGCTGCTGTGCTGTCTCAGCATTTCATCACCCAGTAGTGAGGTCTCCAAATCCCCACCCCCCAACACATTGTTTCTACTTTGGAGCTCACTGCTGAGCTCAGGGTATTTAGATTAATTTAGTGAAGGATTCTAAAACCTATGGGTTTGTAGAGCCCCAGGGGAGAGAGAGTACCATGATGGTATCTGGCTCCATCTTAATGCGCCCAATACACTAAGGGCACACGTGCGCGCACGCACACACACACGCAATCTGAACAGGAAAGGAAGCTTCGACATTTCTCCAAGACCAAAGGCTTCCTTCCCACCTTCCCACCTGACCTCTTTTCTACTGTCACAGTCTTTGATCTTCACTTCTTTCCCCCTACCCGCCTCCCTCCTGCCACCTCCTAAATTGAATAAATCATTCTCCCTCTTGGCAGGCACTTCCTCTGCATGCTCAGTGCTTCCAGCCCAAGACCTTTGGGCCCCGTAGTGAGGTTGCTGTATGTCTCCCTGACTGAGCTCCCTACTGCACCTGCTCTGGTTCATGACTGAATTGACGAACAGCTATCAGACATTTCTTGGCAGGGCAGAATTAATCTTGTCTTTCCCTTGCCCTGAAACTTCTGTAACTTCCGGTGGCCCACAGTGTGAAGTCCATTTCCCTTGGCCTGACATGATGAGCACCTATGCACTTGACCCCAAGCTGATGGGTATAGCCTCATCTCAAAGTCCTGCTCCAAGTTACCCTTACTTCCCAAGGTTTTTAACTACCTCACTCACTAGAGGTCACCTTCATGGTGACTGTGATCCTGACTTTTCTCTACCCTTCATGATCAATTCACATTTCTATATCCTTTGGGGAAAACTACTTTGACTTTCTGGTATTCCTGCTTTTTCCTTATCCTTCCATGGCAAGTCAAGTGCTTAGCCCTTTTCATTTGGCTCTGAGCATCCTGCAACCAGATGTCAGTTACTGAGTTACTGTTCCCTCTCTCTTGATTACTTTTCCAGCCTGTGAGGTTCTGGCAGGAAGACTGTGTCTCTGCACTCTGCCCTGCCTCCCACCAAATGTTGCTAAGGCCCCATAGTGCCAGTGTGCTCTCTCCGCTTTCCTGCTCAGCACACTTGCTTGAGATCTTGTCTCCCTAAAGGAGGAACTCGGGGCTTCCCCTCTGCCTGCCAGAGGAATTTTCCCTGAAGCACAGGGGAGCCTGCAGTGTGGAGAAGCCATACTTTGGTAAACTGTTTGCCACATCCACTGCAAACTGGTGAATATACGGCCATGAAAGTGGAAATTCTTGGGACCTAAAAACAAAAGAGATATGAGTCAAAAGAATGAAGTCCATGCATGGAGGGAGGATGACAGTGTGTGCCTTCCCCACTGTCCAGTGGGGCCCTTAACAAGCTGCTCTCACTGCACCCCCTCCACGCTACTGACCACAGTGGCTCATCATGCAAAATGACTTTAATGGAAGTCAAAGTGAAGAGAGGGTGGCCAAGGAACAAGATCTACTTGGTCCTGGGGTTCTCCAGTGCTGAGGGTCAATTGCTGGCTAACCAATGTGACTGGTTATGCTAGGTGTCAGCTATCGTATCTTGAGATTGAGTCGGATGTCTTGTATGGAAAAGCCCAGGAGAGCTTGTGGTATGTGGATTCTCTTGGCCGCCACTTGCCCTTATTTTAACCATTTACTGCTCTCTCTGGGTGTGGGCAGCAAATGACCCTTGGCACCACTGCCACCAGAAAACCCTTGACAGCCATAAACCAGGCCAAGAGGGTGACCCAGTTTTGTCCTGCAATACCCTACTGCTGAGGTTGGGAATACTTTTGCAGGTCTACATCTGACCTGCAACACCATGACACTGCCAGATTCCACACGCTGTCCCAAATGTCTCAGCACTCACAGCAGAAGGTGGATGCATTTTCTATGGGAGCTCAGACCTCAGCAATGCAGATGGGGACCTGTGCCTTTTTATATCCTAGGTTTCTCACCAGCTTGCAAAGACCAACAACTCTGGCCCAGAAGGCCTTTTTCAGTAAGCTCTGCCAGGGGAGCAGCATGACCAACTGTCATCATTCTCAACTGGGAAAGAGAACCACAGTTCCTTCCCATCTGGACCCTCAGGTTCCTGCTCCTTTTTCCCCACATTTAGTCCCTGGATGGAGAGGCAGGAGGTGAAGGGAATTGGGGCCTCCTGGTTTTCCATGTACCAGAAATCACTCATATCTACCCTACTTTCCAGGGATACAGGTTTGCAATCCCACAGTTCTGTAGGTCTGCATGTCACTGGGGAGATAAAGCCCATTATAGGTATGGAGAATAAATGTGAAGGTCAAGAACTGTTTTGTCTAAGGTACAGGTGACAGTTTGAAGTAAAGCGGAGGCTGGTGTGTTTTCCTGGGCTTTCCCTGAATCTGTGGTCATTCATGTTTCATAGGCTACAAAAGCCAGAGGCACCTACCAGAAAGCTCTGGTGACCCCCTTGACTGCCATGCTTTTATGTGGTATTTGTCACATACCAAGAGCAACCTCCTCTCTACCATCCTCCTGCCTCCTCTAGGCTAAATCTAAACATGAAAACAGATGATAAGACTAATAAGAACTAGATTAACACAAAAATATCAGGATTATTTCACTGAATACGTGTGAGCCAAGCATTTATCTACAGTTTAGTACACGGATCAACCCTATTGTAACAGCTTATACTACCATTTTTTTTAAATTCATTGTACACAAATGGTACAATTGTCATTTCCCTGGTTGTACATGAAGTAGACTCATACCATTTGTGTAATCATACATGTACATAGGGTAATGATGTTTGTCTCATTCTGTTATCTTCCCTTCCCTCAGCCCCCTCCCCACTCCTCATTTCCCTCTACACAATCCATTCACTTATCAGAGAAATCATTCGGCCTTTGGTTTTTTTGGAATTGGCTTATTTCACTTAACATGATATTCTCCAACTCCATCCGTTTAACTGCAAATGCCATGATTTTATTCTTCTTTACGGCTGATTAATATTCCATTGTGTATATATACTTCAAAGTTTTTTTACCCATTCATCTATTGAAGGGCATCTAGGTTGTTCCCACACTCTAGCTATTGTGAATTGAGCTGTTATAAACATTGATGTGGCGGTATCACTGTAGTATGCTGATTCTGAGTCCTAAAAAACTCAGAAAGAGCTTTACACTAAGAACACAAATAGCCCAATCAATAAATGGGCTAAGGAAATGAGCAGACACTTCACAGAAGAAGATCTATAAGCAATCAACAGATATATGAAAAATGTTCAACATCACTAGTAATAAGAGAAATGCAAATCAAAACTACCCTAAGATTTCATCTCACCCTAATTAGAATGTCTATTATCGAGAATAAAAGAACAACAGGTGTTGGTGAGGATATGGGGAAAAGGTGCACTCATACATTGCTGTTGGGGTTGCAAATTGGTGTAGACACTCTGGAGAGCAGTGTGGAGATTCCTTAGAAAACTTGGAATGGATCCACCATTTGACCCAGCTATCCCACTCCTTGGCCTATACTACCATTTTACATATGAGAAAACTCAGGCTCTGACAAGACAAGTGTCTCTTAACAGTTGTCAAATCCAGGATGTATTGGAAGCAAAATCTTTCTCAAAAAGCCATGAATTTCCCATTGCACTTCACATTTCAGGTTCATACCGCATTGTCTGATGATTAATGTCTGTGTTTACACTAGATGGCAAACCATCCACAGCACAGAATTCACCTTTGGCAGCTCCCAGACTGAAATGTCTGTCCTAACTCCATGTAACACTATCTTCTTTCCTTCTCAGTACTCTTCCCTTGTATTTTTTTCTCCTGAGGGAAGAATAGCCTCCTATGCAGACTCATGGAGGGCCAGATTTTCCACCCCACTCAAACCCTCTGTGGGAGGTTCCAATTTGACATGATTTTGAAGGAGGGTCTGGATTCTCGATTACAGAAGAGAGTGCTCATGTGCAGAGGAAAAGGACCACAGGCAACCTATACTATAGTTGCCTACGAGGAATCACAAACCACTTGGGCTACCATCACACAGAGCTCTAATCATGTGTTCATGCCTACTCTTATGCAATAGTAGAGACAGGAAAACCAGGCATTTGAGGGCAGCTCTAATGCTGAGATTTGATTCCACGATATCACTGTGTTATAATCATGTTGGAGGTCTGGAAGGAGGTGGGATAGCTCTCATGGAGCAGTGCTGAGATATGAAAAAGTTGAATGCAATTCCCGATAGTAAGAAGTTGACAGAGAATATGTCAACATATTCATATTGAATATGAAGAACAGACAGAAAAAGAAGGCAGTCAATACAATCCTGTTATTAGAAAGAGCATAATATCAGAAGAAAACCCTTGAAGATTTGCAAGTGAGTGCCTTGGGGCAGTGAAATCACAACCACGGAGTAATTTGGCAGAAGCCTTGAATTTTTGTCGTGACCCTTGTAGGGTCTTACATTTAAATTTATCTTCAACCATTGCCTAGATAAATGCAAAAATGGAAATATAAATAAAAACTTGTAGCACAAAGTGCTGTCAGTAAAATGGTAGATTCAGAAGTTTCGAACCCTTGTACCCCCACAGAAACAATGAACCAGATTATGTACAAGAGCTTTGAAAAACAATCACCAACGGTCTGCATTAATGAAGCAAATGTCTAATGATAAAAACATCTTTGAAATGAAAAGATTTGTGGCATAAGTTCTGTGACATATTTACCTCTCTTCCTGTACATTGGGACTGTCTGTGTCTTGAGTAGTGACCCTGTTTCAAATTTTTCTCCCTGAATCAGAGTGAGCAATGCAGTCCTTACGTGCAAATTATTATCATAATATTGTCATATTATGTATTAATATAATTATATAATATGATATTAATATAATTATATAATAATTTGCAAGTAAGCTCTCAACTGAATGGGGGACTCCTGAAAGACTGGCTTCTCATTTCTGTCTTTCACAGAGGAAGGCACTGCTTGTCAAAACCACTAAGACAGCAAATCCTAGACACGTAGAACCAAAGATTCTGGGTTGGAGACATACAGAGGATCATCTTACCTACCCAGAGGAGGAGGCAGGTAAGACTATATTAGATATAGGATGTTCAGTGGCAGCTGTGTACACAGGAGACTTTACAAATCCCTGGACGTTCAGAGATAAGACAAATGCTCAGAACAGTCCCGGCATGCCTGAAGTTTTCTCCTTGTGCCGATCACTAGACCTAGAGCGGACCTAGTTAGGTCACGATGCAGTTTCCCAGCATACAGTTAGCCTAGGAAGACTGTAAAGGACAGCTGTTTTATTTTTCTGTGATTCAACATTTGTTTCAGCTTCTGGAATTCAAGAAAAACTGTGCAAACTTAAGCTGAATATGACCATGGATCTTTTGTGAAAAACATTTGGAGATCCCTTACAAAGGTAAACTAAGAATTAGTCTATGACTTAGCCATTCCATTCCTGGGTATAAACCCAAGAGAAGTAAAAGCAGAATCTCAAGCATATATGTACACGAGTGTTTGTAGGAAGACTATTTGCAATAGTCAAATGATAGATACAATAAAAGGCTCCATCATTTGATAAATAAAGAAACAGTGTACATACGAACAGTGGACTATTTATTATTCAGCAATAGAGAAAGATGATAGATGCTAAAACAAGGAAAACATGATACTAACTGAAGTCAACAGAAACAAAAGAGCACATGTTATCATATTCTATGTACATATGAATATACATGGTTACATTTGCCTATTTGACTGCAAGATTCCAACTCATGGACATTGAAAAAGCCATATATGTCAGCAGGGGATGTAAAGGGTTGTTGGGGGTTTTAGGTGAAGGGTAAAAAGTTTCTCTGTGAAATTATGTAAGAGATATGAAGCAGTGTAGTGTTAATGTCGCACATCACTGGGAATGTACTGAATTTCACTAAAATAAATATCAAAAATATTGGAAATGACATTTGATATGATGTATATTAAACCACTATTTTTTTAAAAAAGCTGTAAAACAATGACAAAAAGAAAAAAAAAAAAACAATAGCATGGACTGAGGAGCCTTGTGGAAACAAGCCGGTATACCCAAATTGCCCCCTGCCAAGTGAGTGTATGCAAACCCTGAGCCCATTTCCTCCAGGGAAGAATCCCCCACCCATGTGTGGTGGTGAAGCTAAAGGGTGGAAGGGATTTAGTGCGGCTACATGAGGCAGGCTCCTGGCACAAACTGCCCAGGTCAGGACAATCAGAGTCAGGCATCAGGGAGTGTGTGTAGTAGAGGCCCACAATTGGAGGATGCCCAGAGACTGGGGCTGTCAGCCTGGAGCAGGGACTAGTCTGGGGAGGCAATAGCATTTCAAATTAAAGCAAAACAGCCCAGAAGAACTTCAGGCATCGCTCAGGGACAATGGATGTATGCATTCTAGATGGGGACATGTGGCAGAAGTATGAAAACCAATGCTCTCTGAGGAGAGGATGGGAAGGCCCTGTAGAGGAGACAGTAGAAAAGGTCCCTTCTACAGTATTGGTAGGAAGGTGAAGTGGTGCCACCACTGAGGGAAACAGTGCAGCATCAGCCTGCACTGTTTAGCTGAGAGTTTGAGGGCAGGGGTGTGCTCTGGACTCCTGGGGGTGTGTAGGCACAGGGAGAAGGTATCCCTGCTCAGGAGGTCAGGAAGACATAGGCCTTGACCATCTGGAAGGTCCTTTCATTCTAGAGGTTCTAAGCACACTCTGAGTTCTGAGCCGCAACCCCACTGTACAAGAGAGAGGAAACAACTTTCAGGATAAAAACCCAGAGCTTCCACAGCCCATTTTTCTTCATCTATATTTCCTGAGGTCAGACTGAAAGATCCTTCTGGGTCCACCTTCCAATGAGATCATCCAGTGAGTTGCTGGGGTCCTGAGCAGTGTGGGGAGATGCCTCTGGAAGTTGTGGGCAGCAATCTCTGGGGCAGGGGCAGCCTGTGTATCTGGGGTAGGGCAGTGTAAGACTGCCTGGGGCAGGAACACAGTCCTGTGCTCCACGTAGGAGGTTGTGAGTACAGGAGACAAAAGATGCCAGGGCTCAGAGTAGGCGTCAGGGCCAATCCAGCCCTGTCCTTCTGCAGCGTTTAGCCATCCCATGGAAGATCCATGGCTAACTACTTAGGGGACTGTGGTGTGTGTGTGTGTGTGTGTGTGTGTGTGTGTGGGTGGGTGGGTAGGTGTGTGTGTGTGTGTGTGTGTGTGTGTGTGTGGGTGGGTAGGTGTGTGTGTGTGTGTGTGTGGGTGTGTCCTATCATTGAAAAATAGCATATGCTCAATTAGTATTGTTTCTCACCCCACCTGTGCCACAACCCTTCCCATCCACCCCAGAGCTGGACTGGACCACTAGAAGCATCGCAGATGATCCCTAGTATACAGGGCAGCAGGGCACCTACAACAGGTGGCAGCTGAGAGGAACCATCGGGATCATGGGTACACTTTGGAAAAACAAACCCAAGAAGCTTGTCAGCTTCCACAGTGCCCATCAATCTACCAAGCCTATGCCAAAGGGGTGAGTACCACACTGTAGACTTGCTAAGGATGGAAGGACCGGGACATGCTCTTCTCAGAAGTAAATGGAATGGACAGTACAGAGGGACTTGTCCTCCAGTGGTACAGTGGTACCGCAAGAGTTGACTTAGTGTAGGATTTGGAGAGGAGGATTCATGTTCACCCCCTCTTCAGTGTGATGGAGTAGGAGAGAAAGAAGAGGAACCAAACCTAGAACGGCAGAAAGAGCCTAGCCCCTGGGACCCAGGTCTTCTCATCACCAGCATCCTCTGTTCACTTCCCCAGCCAAGAAGTAGACCCAAACCAGGACATCAGAAAATGTTTTCCCTTCTCTATAGCCCAGGATATTTTGCAGATACCCAACATATAAGGAAAATGAGGATGTGAAGACCAGCCAGTGTCTCCAAAAGCTTCTGACAATTATCCCACTGGCTCTGCCAAAGGGCAATGTTCATCTCAGACCAGCAGGTTGAGCTGAGAATGGAACCCAATCCACCTTGCCTGGACCACCCAGCTTTTCTTCCTTTCAGGACAGTCAGCAGGTGCCTAAGGCACAGTCCAGCTTCCCTTGGGCCAGACTGAGCAGAGCCACCTGCTCCTATCAGTGCAGGGATTGTGCCTTGGCTGTCCACGTGGGGAAAGAAGAAGCAAAACATGAGAGGCAGCAAAGCACATTGGTTCTGAGCAGGGGCACTGGGAGAGTGTCCAGCAGAGGCCACAGACCACTCTCTCCAGAGAAGCCAGCATGAGCCTCCCACATGGCTGACAAGGCAGCTCCTAGCCATCAGCTGACTGAGGGACAGGTGGTAGCAAGATCTGGCCCAGTTTGCTGGAGAGACAGAGCCATCCCTGGTCCCCATGTTGGCTTCCTCCTTAAAAGCAATGAGTTAGTTATTGAGGGTCCTGCCTGGGGTCTGACAAAAGATAGGCTCTGCCTGTCCTCTTGCAGAAGCCCAAGTCCCCTACGGCTATGCCCTGCCTGCAGTGACTTTAGGTCTGCTGCTCCCCAAGGGCCAAATGTACACAGGACCAGCAGGGCCACTCACTTGTCCAAGACCAAGTACACATCAGAGACACCTTCACATGATTCCTGATTTGTGTTCCTCCGGTGCAATTTGTGACTTGGGACCTGGCCTTGGTGGAAGTGGGAACTTCTGGAAGCCAGGACAGATCCATAGGAGTTTCTCCAGTCAGGCCTCTGGTCACAGAATCTCCCATTGATAAGCAATATCAGCAGCAACACAACCAGCAGGAAGAATAAAGAATTGGGTATCCATGGAAAGCAGCTCCACACCTTCATGGCGGTACTTGTGACTCTGACTTCACTTAGGTAGAAGGTAGACTGACTTAGCCACCTCTCACCTCTTTTCTTCTGCTTCTGAGCCCTGGGGCCACTGCCCTTCCTACCCTACTACCTGTGTTCACCCTGATCATTCACCAAGTACTCCCCATAAAAAGGGAGAAAGAAGGCAACTGACCTGGGTGTCCTGTCACTAGCTACCTGCATGGCCCTTCCCCCACCCAGAGACAGAATTCCCAGTAGTTATGATTGACAGGAAGGTTGCCATGGTGACTTTGTGACCTGCAACTCTGCTCTTACATGTTGAGAATACCACGTGTTGCTTTTAGGATCTTTCCACGAGTATAAAATGAGGCTTCCAATTCCTCATCTCAGCCACTCACACCTGGTTTTTAAGGGGGCATCTGAAGGAACTCAAGTGTTCAGTTAACCAGTGAAGGCAGCTGAAGTTGCTGAGATCAGGAGTCAGTGACTGGTAGGACAGTGGGTTGGAAAACGAGGGGCCAATTTTGTGAATTCTAGGGTCAGCTGGTGGATGGCGGGATCTAGAAACAGATGAAGACTGTGGTGTTGCCTGAATCCTTCCAGAATGGGGCACATTCCTGTTGTCCACTACCAAGGAACACCAACAAACTTGGAGACTAAAACAAGAACCTTTCCTGTGTGCACACAGGCTCATTGCATCAGACACACAGGCAAGTAGAGTAGGGAAGGGTCCCCTAGATGAGCACTGGGGGAAACTTTCACAATGGGGTTTAGACCTGGGTGATTGGAACTGGAGGTATCTGGAGGCTTCCTCACACTCACGTGTGGCACCTGGGCTGGATGACACCCAAATTGGGCTCTAAAGGGATTATTCATGAGACCCCACATGTGACCTTTCCTCAGAACACTCATTTCCTCACAGCATTCTGGCCTCAGTGTGGGTGCTTGATTTTCTTGGTGGCTCAGAGTTCCAAGGGAGAATATTTGAAGTAAGCAAGACAAACTCTAGCACCCTTTATGACATCGCCTCACGAGTCACATAGGGTCATCTCCACTGTCTGATCAAAGCAGCCTCAGCCTGTCAAGGCTCAGGCAAAGGGACTAGGATCCCAGCTCTCAGTGGGAAGCATGTGGGAGGGGCTGTCCTGTGCTTTAGCACTGCTGCACTTAGAGCTTGGAATGGCAGAGAGGGGACATAGTTTCAGAGGCAGGGGCACAGATATTTCATTCAAAAGCAATCCAGAAAGGTCAGACTGTGAAGGGAAAATGTTTCAGAAAAACTTTAATCAATATTTTGTTTATGTGCACAAAACTAACATCCAAGTAAAATTTCTTCTCTAAGTAAACAAGGTCTTTCAACGTGTATAACATACATGTAACAAATGACACATGGCATTGGATCGGTAGGAGTTCTTGTTGTGTCTGTTCCTCCTCCACCAGCTTTGGATGGGTGTTTGAAATAATGGAAAACCTTGAATAAGTGCTACATTAGAATTCATGAAAGCTGGTGTCCCTCACCCTTAGCACATTATGGTTTACTTGCTTCACAATTTTCAACAAGGAAACTCAGCAAGATCAAAACATGGGAATGAACTCCTGGACAGTTGCACAGATTTAGGGTGACACAGCCCAGGTACCACATGTGAGGAAGGGAAAAGGTCCAGATACCATCAGTCCCAAATCACCCATGTCTCACTCTGCTGCTCAAGTCACACCATTGGGCCCCTCACAAGAGTCCACTCCACGTTGTCCTCCCTGACGGTCATGTGCATAGAAACTGTGAACATAAGAGAAAGGTACTTGTCTTAAGTCAACAAATTTGGGTGCTTGTTACTCAGCAGTGAATAATGGGGCCGTCCTCATAATCTCAAAGAACTGAGGCATCAGCACCATCTTCACAGCCTTATGGATTCTGCCATTCCTTGACTGACTTCAGAGTTCACACAAATGGCCTCTATTTCCAACGTGCTATCCTCCCAGTCCCTAAATCTCACCCGCTGATCTTAACCACCTCAGTCTTCCACTCCTTTATCGAAACACTTGAACTGCAGGTACCAGGTGGTAGAATATCCAAAGAAGCTGCTTCACCAGGTCCTGTTCTTGGACAGATTCTTGGGGGAGGGTGGTAGAGCACAATTCTAATAGGGCAGTAGGAGTGGCGACTCCTGCTCATAGGTAGAGGAGGCCAGACGTGGCTAGCATTGAGCCCACCTCAACCTTGACCTAGGGTCTTGAATATGATGCCTATCACAGCACCAATCAAAAACAAAACAAAACAAAACAAAAAAACTGGGTGCGTTCGGGTCGTCTGTCTTAAAAAACAAAACAAAACAAAACAAAACAAAAGAACTGGAAGACTACTGTCCTGGGTGCTGTACTCTGTCTTTTTGTTTAGCTGCTGATGGTGCCTATGCTGCTCTTTAGAACCAAAAGCTTCCTGTAGCAGGGACTGGCCAGGGAGACGATCATCCCTACTCCCCGAAGTCAGAAGGTTTCTATGACTATGAAGACCCTGAGGTGAGGCAGAACTCAGGTGAGGAGGAGGAGGAGGAAACTCTGCAGTACAGTAATGGCACCTTTGGTATCCACTATGTCTTCCACATGTGAGTTGAAGGATCACTGGATTACAGGAAGGCTCTTGGAACATTATGTTCAGTGTTTTCATTAGATTCATTTCTTATTGGTGCCTTCCAATGGCACGAATTTGAAGAAAATGAATAATCCCCCACACAGGTGAATTTTGAGGGCCATGGAAGGGAGCCACCATGTGAAGGCCCTGAGATTCCAAACTCCCATTGTCCCTTCCAGACTAAAGTGAGAGGAAGTGGACAAGAGAGAGGACAGGACAGATGGCGAGGGTTTTCTTTTCCCCCCAAAGGCATCTGTGCATCACCCCGTGAAAGGTCTTTATCAGAAGAGGGATGGAACAAATCTGTGTTTTCTAAGCTCTTCAGCTTCTTTGGGGAGGGTGGAAAGCAAGGGGAAGGGGAAGACAGGGCTTCAGGGAAATGAGGAAGGAGTCCTAGGAGTCCCAGGATGGGGGTGTTTGAAGAAGCTGCTGGAAACCCTGGGACAGGTGTGCCCAATGAGGGGGAGACGAGGAAGACAGGACCGAGGGCGCACCCTCAAGCCTAAAACAGAAAAAGGAATTAAGCTGGGCAGAGAGAGGACTGAAAATCACCCACTTCAGGAACCCGGACTTCATGTAGTGTCACCTTGGTGCAATGGGGAGGGAACAGGGACTGATCTGAGCCTTCTGTGCTCATCTTAGGCCTGGTGACTATAGAGGCTGCTGGAGAAAGCTAACCAGGGTCATCAAATTATGGAAATAGAAAAGGGACTTTCCTTTCTTCTCCTCTGCAGATATGTATCTGATATAGCAATATATCTGATGTATCTGTGTATCTGCTCCACATGACTATATTCTGAAATGGAAAGGAAAAAAGCACAGCTGGAATACCTTGCAGGGAAGATGGGGTGATTGCTTGGTTCTTTCCGGGGCCTTGGCCTCTGTGCTGTTGGCCAGCACTATGCAGGCACTATGCAAGAGGCAGCCCCCAATCCATTCCCTGTGAGAGCTGATGGTTCTCCCCAGGATCCTCTTTCTGAAAGGGCTTTGCTTCAATGGCTCCTATCAGCAGCATAAGGGAGATAGGATCATGGATGACTCTGGGGAGGACTGGGGTTTCCTTGTTCTCTGGACTCGGGTCTGTGCGCTATGGTGCTTTTGAATGGGTCAGGATTCCCTTTCACCTTCCTTGATACTTTGTAGGGTTCTACCCATCATGGTCATGCAGGTTGTCTGTCCTGCTGTGGTCCCTCTTTTTATGGATTACATATGAGCTGTCCCCCAAAAGTTCCTGTGCTAATGTAGGAATATTCAGAAGTGAAATGATGGGATTATGAGAGATATCACCAATGAGTCCATCCTCCTTTGAATGTAATAACTCTGGAGCAACTGTAGGCAGGTGGGGCATAGTCAATAGCTGAGTCGCCTCAGACACACCCTGGAAGGGTTTCCCTTCCCTGCAACCACTCCCACGTTCCCTCTCTGCTCCCTGGCTGTCATGAGATGAGTGGAGCTTCCGCACCGCACCCTTCTGCTATGACATTCTGCAATGGTGTCAGCTGTTCATGGATGGAATCTCAGAAACCGTGAGCCAAAATTAAATTTTCTCTTCTAAGTTGTTCTTGTCAAATATTTTGGTCATAGTGACAAAAGCCTCACTAACATACCTCTCTGTGGCCTATAGTCAGGTTTGGGTTAGCTCTGGCAGGAGATGGGGCCTCAGCATTTCACGATCATCATTCTTCCTTGAACTTAGGGCAGATGGTTGTGTAGGCAGCTTTTCTCATGCTGCTGACTGATCTGGACTTTTTGTACCCGACCTGTGAAACAAGGGACAGTCACCTGTCCTGGTCCTCCCTGGCACACCTCCAAGCTTCCCTTGGTCTCCCTTGGCCCAAGAGTCGCCCTTTACCGTCTTCCTCAGTGGCTCACACAGCTGCTCTACATGAGCTCCAACCTTATCCCCCATGCCACACAGCCCCAGGGCTGCCTCCCCTGGGAACTGGCAGCTGTTTGGACGGGGCCCTGAGTCCTCCTTCAAGCCTTTTAACCTCCATGGCAGAGCCTGCCCCAGACCTGGCCTGCAGGTTGTCTCTGAGGAGCTGTTCTTTACAGGGCATCCTTGATTTCCCGAGATACTTCTGGGGGATTTGGGTAATGTAAGCCATCTTTCTTGTATGTATCACTAAGTAGTTATTCGGTTTGATGCTATTGTAAATAAAATTCTTCCTTAATTGTTCCTTGTTAGTGTAGAGAAATGCAGTGCCTTTTGTTTATTAAGTTTGTATCCTGAAACTTTCTGAGTTCATTTGTTTTACTATGTAACCTTCCAGGTTTTTCACAAGTAACCTCATATCATTCACAAAGAAATACAACTTAACGTCCTCCTTTCCAGTTTGCTTGTCTAGTTCTTTTTCCTCCCTATGGCTTTGGCTTGAACGTACAACATTATGTTAAGTAGAAGTGATGGAAATGGGCAATGCTGTATTGCTCTTTATCATAGATGAAATGTTTTAGTCTTTCATTTGTGAGTATATGTGTCATATGTGACTTTCATATACAGCCCCCAATATGTTGAATGTGTTGTTGTTTTCTTTAAAACATTTTTATTTGTTTTTAATTAATCACACATGACAGTAGAATTCACTTTGATAAATCACATATAATGGAATGTAATTTGTCATTCTTCTGGTTATACATGATGCAGAATCCCACCAAACTTATAGTTATCTATGTACACAGAGTAATAATGTCTGATTCATCACAGCATCCTTCCTATCCCCATTCCCCCTCCCCTCCCTTCAGTCCCCTTTACCTAATATAAAGTAACTTTTTTCTTCCCTAGCCACCCCGACATTTTGAATTAGCATCGGCATATCAGAGAAAACGTTCGACTTTTGGTTTTGGGGGAATGGCTTATTACACTTAGTTTAATGTTCTCCAGCTCCATCCATTTACCGGCAAATATCATTATTTCATTTTTTCTTTAAGGCTGAGTAATATTTCATCTCATCTGTTGAAGGGCACCTAGGTTGTTTCCATAGTTTAGCTATTGTGAATTGGGCTGCTATAAACATTGATGTGACTGTATTGTTGGAATATGTTGATTTTAAGTCCTCTAGGTATAAAGCAAGAAGTGAAATAACTGAGTCAAATTGTGGTTCCATTCCAAATTTTCTAAGGATTTTCCATACCACTTTCCACTGTGGTTGCACCAATTTGCAGTCCCACCAGCAATGTATAAGAGTACATTTTCACCCACATTCTCGACAACATTTATTGTTGTTTGTATTCTTGATAATTGCCATTCTGACTGGGGTCAGATGAAATCTTAGAGTAGTTTTGATATGCATTTTGCTAATTGCTAAAGATTTTGAACATAAACTGCCTCATTCTTAATAGCTTCAAAAAATTAAAATACTTGGGAATCAATATAACTAAAGAGGTGAAAGAATTCTATAATGAAAACTATAGAACACTAAAGAAAGAAACTGAAGAAGACCATAGAAGATAGAAAGACCTCCCAAGCTTTTGGATAGGCAGAATTAATAATGTCAAAATATACCAAGAGTGTTACATGGATTTAATGCAATTCCAATTAAAATCACAATAACATTCTTCAAGAGCTAGAAAAAGGAATCATGAACTTCATTTGGAAAAATAAAAAACTCAGAATAAAAGGCAAGGCAATCCTTAGAGAGAAGAATGAAGACGGAGGCATCACATTTCCAGGCCTTAAACTGTACTAGAGAGCCATAGTAACAAAATGGCATGGTATTGGCACCAAAATAGACAGGTAGACAAATGGTACAGAATATGAGACACAGAGACAAACCTGTATAAATACAGTTATCTCCTACTAGACAAAGGAGCCAAAAACATTCACTGGAGAAAAGGTAACCTATTCAAATAAATGGTGCTGGAAAAGTTTTAATTCCACATGTAACAAAATGAAATTAAAACTGTATCTCTCATCCTGCAAGAAACTCAGCTCAAAGTGGATCAAAGGCTCATGCACTACACCAGAGACCCTGTGCTTAAGAGAATAAACAGTATGACCAAGTCTTCACCATGTCGGCCTAAGATCTGACTTCTTAACAAGACTCCTAGAGCACAAGAAGTAAAATCAAGAATCGATAAATGGGATGGATTCAAACTAAAAGGCTTCTTCTCAGCAAAGGAAATAATAATGTGAAGAGGGAGCCTACAGAATGTCGGTATTTTTGTCATCCATTCTATAATTTTTTGCTCTGATTTTGGTGCATGTCAATTTATAATTTTTCATTTTTTTGGTGATGTGTTTCTTTTTTCAACATTTAATGTTCTTCTTTTTCTCTTCATTATTGTGACTTAAATTCAATCCTAATATAGTTTAATTGCTCCAGCTGGTTTTGCTTTCTATTTGCATGGAATATCTTTCTCATCCTTAAATCTTCCACATATTTGTACCTTTAGAACTCAAGTGAGTCTCTTGTAGATACTTTAAATTTGAACATGTTTTTTTCCACCAATCTATGAGATTAGACTAGACAGTTTATTCCATTGACATATAAAGTCAAAATGGTAGTAAGCACTTAAATTTTAACAGTATGCATTTCCTTTCTGTATGTTATCAGCTCTTTTGTTCTTTCTTTTCTCCATTTCTGTCTTCAGGAGTGTGTAGTTCATCTGAGTGTGGGACAGTCTCTGACTCTCTTTCTCTCACTTTTGTGGGGGGTGGGGGGAGGACTATGAATTGAACTCTAAGCACTTTACCACTGAGCTCTGTCCTCAACCTTTATAAATATTTTTATTTTGAGGTGGCTTCTCATTATGTTACTGAGTCTGGCCCCGAACTTGTGATCTTCCTGTTTCAGCCTCCTGAGTTGCTGGGATTACATTTTGCATATTTTCACATTTCCATTTTGAATGTTGAATCATACATATGATTACATATGAATTACATGTAAAACCCTAAAGATAAAGCAATTCCATTTGTATTGCTATTGGCTAACCTTAAACTGCACTGAATAACAACCCATTCCTGTACAGCTTTGTTTCCCCCTTTATAGTGTCAGTTTTACAAATTGCATATTTACATGTCGTGTGTCCCCAAACAGAAGTATACAATGATATTTGTTCATTTATCTTTTAAATGCTGTAGAGAATATAAGGTGAGGTTGCAAACCAAGACTCCAGCCGTGGCTTTTGTATTTGCGTGTGGGTTTATTTTTAACAAGGATTATTCTACATTTATACAGCTTCGCATTGTGTCTGGTGTCTCCCATTTTAACGAGGACTGGCTTTAGAATTTGTTTTTTAAAGGGGGCAATGTCTTTTACTTTTACATTATGCATCTTTAAAAAAATTTGTGTGTAGTTGTAGATGGCAAGAATGTCTTTATTTGTTTATTATTTGCAGTGCTAAGGATCAAACCCGGTGCCTCACATTTGCTAGGCAAGCACTCCGCCACTGAGCTACAACCTCAGACTGCTTTAGAATTTTTTATAGCAAAGGTCTAATGACAATGGATCCCATCAAATTTCATCTGTGAATGTCTTAATCTCTCCCTCATTATTAAAGGACACATCACCAGAATACGAGATTCTCAATTTATAGATTCTCCTCCTCCTCCTCCGCTTCCTCCTCCTTCTTATTTATTCTTTCTTTCTTTATTTTATTTATTTATTTATTTATTTATTTATTTATTTATTTATTTTTGGAACCAGGGATTGAACTCAGGGACACTCGGCCACTGAGCCAGCCCTATTTTGTATTTTATTTAGAGACAGGGTCTCACTGAGTTGCTTAGGGCCTCGCTAAGTTGCTGAGGCTGGCTTTGAACTCGTGATCCTCCTGCCTCAGCCTCCCAAGTGCTGGGATTACAGGCATGCACCACTGCGCCCAGCTTTTATTTATTCTTTAAATAAATCATCTGCAGTTGGTATTAGAATGCTCACAGATAACAAAATATACAAATTTTTCCATTCCTTATATAAAACAAAGTTAAAAAAAACAAATTATTATTTGTTTTCTTTTTTTTTTTTGCCTGTTTTAGATATACTTTTTTTTTTTTTATTCATTGTACACAGATGGAGTACAGCTGTTGTTTCTCTGGTTGTACACAAGTAGAGTCAGGCCATTTGTGTAATCATACATGTACGTAGGGTAATGATGTTTGTCTCATTCTGTTATTATTCTTACCCCCGTCCCCAACCCCACCCCCCTTTTTTTCCCTATGCAATGCATCCTTCCTCCATTCTTGCCTCCCTCCCACCCCACATTATGTATCATCATCCACTTATCAGAGAGATTATTTGGCCTTTGGTATTTTGGGATTGGCTAAACTCACTCAGCCTGACCATCTCCAATTCCATCCATTTACCTGCAAATGCCATAATTTTATTCTTCTTTATGGCTGAGTAATATTCCATTGTGTATATATACCACAGTTTCTTGATCCATTCATCTATTGAAGGGCATCTAGGTTGGTTCCACAATCTAGCTATTGTGAATTGAGCAGCTATGAACATTGATGTGGCTGCATCACTGTAGTATGCTGATTTTAAGCTCCGCTCTGGGCACAGGTCTACTGGTGAGTCCCCAGCGCAGAGCTCAGGCCTTCCACGCCATCAGGTGCAACGTCTCTGGCAGAGAGCACCAGCCTGGCCCCACCTGAGTCCCCAGCAAGGAGCACAGCCCCTCAGAGCTCCGGCTCTGGGCACAGGTCTGCTGGTAAGTCCCCAGCGCGGTGCTCAGGCCTCCCACGCCATCTGCTGCAGCGTCTCCAGCAGAGAGCACCGGGCCTGCTGTGCCATCAGGTCTGCAGCCGGAATTCCCAGGGAGAGGAGCACAGGCCTGCTGCAGCTTGAGCCCCCAGCGGGGAGCGCAGGCCTGCCTGGGCCATCAAGCCCAGTGTCTCCAGCACTGAGCACAGGTCTGCGCCCCCCCCACCTTGGTCTAGTGCCCAGACCCACACCCTGGCCCGGAGGCTAGTGCCCGTGCTGTGACTGACCATCTATCAATACCAGGTCGCCTTTGTCCAGAAGCATTGATCATTCCCAACCTGGAGATGTTGTACCCGAAGAAAATAAAATCATCCAAGCTGATCACGTAAAGCCAAAAGAAGCCTTTATTTTAGCTGGCCAGTGACAATTGCCCTTACTCCTAAAAGCGGGGTGCTGGGAAATTGCGTGGTAGTTCTCCAGCTACCAACTTTTATAGGGCGTGGGGGAGGGATTAGGGCGGGGCTATAGGGAGGGGGATTAGGGTGGGGCTGACTCTCTCCTGATGGCACTGGAGAATCTTTTGGGGAAGTATAACAGAGGTAGTGGGACAGCACTCTTCTTGGGTCACAGCTTGATCAAGCACCTCTCAGGCATCAGGCCATTGAAAAATAAGAGGTTTGAACTGTACATATAATTTTATTGCAGAACGTTTTATAAATTAGTTGTATTACTACGATTATTCCTAATATACTCACTATATTTCTACCTTTTTCTTTTATTAATATTTATCACTCTATCTTCCTCTTATATATCCTTTTCCTTGGAGAATCTCTTTTTTCTCATGCTAACAATCTATTTCTTTTAATTCCACTTCCACTATTCCTACAGCATAGTATATCTATGGACTCACCTCTTATCTCATTAATATTATGTCCTATACCCCTCCTCATTCTCTCTGCCAACATTAGAAATTGCAGTCCTTATTGCAAACTTACTGGTTATGCTGTAGATCATAATTTGAACTCATCTCTGTTTATTAAGACAACACTGTTAATATCTTAATAGGGACTATTTAGATTAAGGACGCATATTGTTTATATGGTGTGCAGCTAATATTGATCTCTCACTTCAAGGGGAGGTATTGGAAATTGGCAGGAACCCTCTAAGTATTTAAGGGGAAACTACAATACCTAGGATTCACACTACTAGAGGGGAAGACACACTAGCAACATGAGAAAACATGGGAGGAAAATGTTCCAAAGTATTATTTGAATAGAATTATGAATATACCCAAGGGAACTTTAAGTCATTGTTGGATTAACTTATAATACTTGATATAAAATACCTAATACAATGTAAATTCTGTGTAAATATTTGACATACTGCGTTGTTTAGAAATGATGAGAAGAAACATGTCTATACTTTTATAGTATAGATGCAATTCTTTGAAACCTTCGCTCTCCACCTTTGGCTGAATGCACAGAGGCAGAACCTATGGATCTCGACAGCCGAGTCTTCTGTCCTTCAAGGTTTCAACGGAGAAATTGGCTAATTCACTGAGAATACCCTCTGCATGATTCTCTTCATTCCTGCTTTGAGGACTGTCTCCTTGCAATTGCCCTTTATCCACTTGATTAAAAGTGCCTTGGTATGGGTTTCTTTGCTTTACCCCAATTTGACTTCATTGATCTTGGATTTGAAGATCTGTGTCACTGATAAACTTCATGATGTGTTTGGCTACTGTTTCTTAAAGGAACGTTTCTTTCTCTTTCACTCTCATTTCTGACTCTGGGCTCCCACATTGTCTCTGCTCTTGTAGGTGGACAATGGAATGCTGACCACTTCTCTATTTTCTTTCTTTCCCTTCCTTCCTTCTTTTGTTCTTCGTTCCTTCCTTTCTCTTTTACGTTTCTTTCCTTCTTTTTTTTTATTTTTCTCTAAAACTCAACAATTTTACTTATACTATTTTTAGACTTGCTGATTCTTTCATCTGCCTGCCCCAGTCTACAGTAAAAGACCTCCACAAAAATAAATGAATATTTATATTAAAAAATAAATTTTTTCTCTTATGGTACATTTATGTCCGGATTTTTTCCTTAGGCTCCTTTTTATATTTTTCTCTCTCTTTTTTGTTATTCTCAAGTTGTTCAGATATGTACTTTCCCTGAATTTCCTAAATGTTTGCCTTTGCTTTCCCTTAAATCTTTTCATACCTAAGACTTATTGTACGTCTATGAATAGTAAGTCTGAGGTCTTAGCTTCCTATGGAGTGGGCCCTAGCAACTTAGTTCTTTTGAGGGTATAGTGTTTTCTTGTTTCATGTATGCCTTGCATTTGTATTTCGTTTTGATGGTAATGGTGATTACCAATTGGGTGTTTGAAGGTATTTATACGGTAACTCTAGAAATTAGTCCACATATCTTTGTCAATCAGCTACTTGGTTATTTATTATTATTTGTCCTTACATAAAAATCTAGCAATTCATTTGCTTTGAGAATTTTCCAAACTGATTTTGCAGACTCTTCCTGAAGTTTCTTTTCCTTTAGCTTTGTTCAACTAATATTCTGACAGCAATTTTCTTGAATTCTGGGATTTGAAACAAAAGTCCAACTGCCATAAAACTTTAAAAGAAAAACAGAGCTGTTTCCCCCTGTCTTTGTAAGATTGTACTTCTGTTGGCCCACTCCATAATTAGCTAGGCTCACTTTGAGTCTAAGGATCATCCCAAGTAGCAAGCTTGTGTCTGGATTTCTCTGAGAAGGCCCCTTGCTTGTGTATGTGTCTGACTTTCTAAATTCTCAGGGTACGTAGTGGATTTTGGACATCCTAACACCCAAAGAGTCTCATTCATGTTAGTCTTTGAGGATATAGTGCATGTCTCCACAGAAAACACCTTACCCAAGGTGTCCATTGGTTTGTCAGCCCTGTATCATTGTGGCATCTTTCACAAAAGTGAACACTGATTTTTCTACATATGTCCTGAGTTATGTGATAGAGAATCAAAGTAGCAAGTCCTTATGATTTCTTCCAGACAAGGGAGAACCAACATATGTAAAACGTAGGAAGAAACATCTGCAAAGCTCCCTCTAGTTTGTGGAGAACGGCTTGGACTGATCCAAGGCTCAAGAGCAGAACCACCACCTTCCTTGAAGAGAAGTGCAGAAAGTGTTAGTAAAAACACGTCAAAACATTCCAATCAACTGAGAAATCGGCTTTTTCTCAGTTGAAAGGTGCCTTTTCTCAATTGTCCATTTGATTTATTTCTGAAGAACTTTGATGTTGGTTTTATAGTCCTCCTTCAAAATTAGCACACAAATATTTTTGTCAATGTGTCAGAATATATGTGGGGGAACAAAGGCTTGAGGCTTCCTTGAAATTATTTATTTTGATATGCTGCTATATTTGTTTGCAGTTCCATTTTTTTTCTATCCAGGAAATGATTGAAGACCAAGTTATAGATCAAACACTAGAAAGAGGTTCATAAAAAACTGAAGCCTTCTTCCTATCTCATCCCCACTTCTGATCCTGCATCTCCAAGGCATCTCCACTCACATCTTGCAGCTTATCCGTATGCTACTATTGGTTTCTTTCTGTTAGCATTCTTGTGCTGACTGCCTTCTCTTGCTATTCTCTATCCACTTCTTATTAGGGGCAAAGAGAATTGCACTTTCTTTTGCTCCCCTACAAAATCATGTTCCATCCTCTTATATCCTTCCAACATGGTTGTGCCATGAAAATGTTTAGACTGAAGGCCTGAAAGGGAGATTTGGCAGGGCATTGGAAAGAGCCTGTGGCTTGCCTTCCCCTTAGGAATGATGATGTCAGGACAGTGGTGGCTGGTCCTGCTCCTGTTATCCACAGGAAATGCCTACTGACTGAGAAAGCCCTTCCCAGTCAAGAATGGTTGAACTTGGACATCTACAAAGTGAAACATAAAACAGCCTCAGGTACCAGCCCTCCTTTGCTGAAACCCAGGCTCCTGTAGGCAATGTCTATACCTGCCTTTGTCAGTGCTGGGGAATGTGGGAGAGTTAGTGGAGTCTGGCCTCTGCTGGCCTCACTGAGCCTCATAAGTAGGAGTGTCTGGCTGCATTTCCCATGCCCAGCTGACAGGCTGGGCAAGGGACCCTCTTCCTTAGCAAAGATCACAGAGGCTGCAGTTAGCAAGAATTCAAACTTCCTGCTAAGAATTGCCCCGAATCCCCATTCTCATCTGTAAAGTAGGTCATGGAACAAGTTTCTTTCTCATTTCAGGGTCTAAGGATAGTGGATGCTAGGTCTGACCACTTGTCTCTGGACACTGAGGCATGGGGAGCAAGGACTGCCTGCAGTGGGCAGTGCTGGGCGCCGGCAGGCTGCAGAGTCCCAGGAGTCCTGAAGCCACACATGGAGCCTTTCAGACCAGATCACTGTCCTCCTTTGACAGACCTCAACATATCTACTATGAACATCACTCTGGTTACTGGAGAACTGCAGCCACAAGCTGTAAAGCAGAGTGAGGAGGAGGTGAGTACAGTCAGGTCTCAAAAGCATTTTGCTCCATTTTCTGCATTTTGATGGTTTAGACTCATGGCTTTCTCTCTCTTATGCTGACAAGCTTGGAGTCAGGGGTGTGCATTCACTCCATTATTGTGAACTCTTATAGGAGAGATCATGCAGACCAGGTGCTCAGCTGCTCCTCTGCACCCTAGTTAGAGAAGGTCCCTAAGGCAGCCTCCCACATCCCATCAGAGGCTAGTCTTTCATCTGCCCCAGGGATCAATGGGAGACTGGTTGCAGATGCAGGCTGATCAACATGTTTGAATAAATTGCCCCTATGCAGGGATGGGTAGCTGAGCTTTCTACTCCCTAAACTGAGATGCAGGCAGAAACCAGCCTCTTTCAGTGAGCATTAGACACTCCATTGTCCCAACAGTATGAGGGCAAGACATTATGTTCTTTGTCTGGGCACCTTGTGCATCTTTGAGTCCCTGAATTGGGGGCTCAAGATACCATCTCTCGCTCATTGTTGGTAGCAATTGCAGACAGCCCACAAAATGCACATGTGGTGGACGGTACACCCACACAACTCCGTGAATGAGAGGACTTAGTCAGGGGGGCTGAATGTGGGGAGAGGTGTGCAGTCGCAACTCCCAGCCATCCCTGAGCTTCATACTCCCTACTTCAATTCTCTCTCTCTTTCTCTCTCTCGCCCTCTCTCCCTCCTTGTTTGAAATGAAGTATGGAACTCAGAGCTGTGCACCTTCCTTTCAGTGTTTAGTAGGTAAGATCAGAGGAGTGACTGCTGAGAGGTGCTTGTGTGTGTGTGTGTGTGTGTGTGTGTGTGTGTGTGTTTCCAGGCTGTGTGGTTGTGTGTGGATGTTGTACGTTATAATCAGTTCCTTTTTTCTCTGTGAATAAAATATCTGAGAGGAGCAACTTAAAGGAGGAAATGCTAACTTTTTTGCACAGGAGATATATTAATGGATTAAAAAAAAAACTGGACACAAATGAACTTCCAGTGTCCTGGGAACAAAGGAAACCAATAAAAGCCTCCTCTAGAACAGTCAGGGCTCAAGCACCCAATGCTATAAGGGCCACATTTGTCACCTGTCCCTGAGGGCTGGACCTGACCAGGATGCCTCTGTCCAGCCCAGCATCTCTGCCTCAGAGTGCTGAGGACAAGATTCTGTTCCTTTAAGGAATAGCCACCTTTCTCTGTGACAAGCCTGGGCTCACAGGGTTGGCATCCACACAAGGTAGTGGAGGATAAAGGGCCCTCAGGTTCTGCATCCCAACGCTGTCAGCTCAGCTGCTGCTGCAGCCTCTAGCTTAGGCACTTGGGTTCTGGCCTCCCTGCCCTGTCATAGGGAGGCTCCATCACTGTAAGTTGTGAATTGACAAAAAATTGTTTTCACATCAATGCTTTGTTGAACGTGCGACCGGTTTGTGGCAAGGTACCAGACATCTGGGGACTTCAGTGTGGCCTCCAGCAAATAGAAATAGTGCCATCAGGACTGTAGAGAGATGAAGATGTAGTGATTGGCTTATACCTGGAAGCTGAGTGTCCTAAGGACAGAGGTGGGTCTGATATTTCCATCTGGGTTCTTGGCTCAGCTCTCCCTCTCCGCTCTGCGTGTCCTGGGCAGGAGTGAGGAGCATGCAGTGCTGAGGGGGGAGCTGGGCTAGAGGACGCTGCCCACGTGGCTCTTTCTGCATCTGGTGTGAAGCAATCCAGCTACGCAGCCCAACTGATCACTCCATGTCTCTTACATGTCCCAGGACACAGGGGTCTTGGCATCAGAGTACTAGTGACAAACCCAGGAGAGGGTGTGGTTCAGGCTCTGTAGAGAGAAGGACGCAGTGGTTGATGTGCCCCAGGACTAGTTCCTTTGTTCCAGGTCACCTTGCAGATGTAAGACAACAATCATTGCAAATACCTTAACGTGGACACAAGGAGGGTAGGGATATTGCTCAGTGGGAAGGTGCTTGCCTAGCATGCTCAAGGCCCTGAGTTCAATCCCCAGCACCACACTTATGCACACAAAAGTGGGTACTGGGGCATGAAGCCTTCTCCTCTAATTCCTTAGCCCATGGCCACAATTGCATCATAGGCATTGAGATCCCCTACCTGCCTGATCCATAGTCTTGAGCAGCGCTGCAGGGATTGGCCTCATGGTGTTTTGGGCAATGAGGTTTCATGACCTCCTGTCTACTCTGGCAGTCTGCAATGCCTGTTTTAGAGGTATTAGTATGAGGAAAAGGAAAGCTGTGTCTTGTGCCTTGAGTCAACACCACGGGTGTCGTCCCAGAGGCTGCTTTTCATTGTCTACCTTTTATATACAGTGGACAAAGTCCACCTGGAATGATGGGGAAATCTTGTCCATGTCGTCAACATGAATACATCCCCACCTGGGTTCCCTAGAGACCCAGGTCTGAGTGAGATGCACCCTGGGGAGACCACAGGGTCAGAGGCTCTCAGGCAGGCATAGAAAGCAACTTAGACAGACAGATCATCAGGTGAGCCCATCCTGTATTCCAGCTGGGCATGGAGCAGGCTGGAAGGCTGGCTGCTAGGGAACTGTCACCGATGTCCTGGATATCCACTCCCTGCACATGGGTTTCCCAGGCACAGGGATGTGGGGGTTCCACCAGCTATCGGTGCTCAGTTGCCCTGAGTATGGCCTGGCTCAGCTCAGGAGGGCATAGCGTGCTATTCACCAGGTGTGCTTTTTCTAAGCTGAAAGTCACCTGAACACCCAAGTCAGGGTAGCATGAGGGCAGCATGTGCCTTGGAGGAGGGAATTTTGTGCCTACTTGTCACCACCCTTGAGGCCAGTTTCATCTTGAGAGAACCCCAGAGTGGACAGTCCTGTGTCTGCCTTGGCTTCTCTCTGCACACCCCCGTAGAATTCAGTAGGCTGAACTCACACACCTGCACAGCAAGTGTCCACCCATTTATAGCCAGGCTGGCGACAGCACTGAGGGAAGAGCACAGGAGCAGCCTAGTGTCCCCAGCCCAGCCACAGCAGCCATCATCATCACCCTTAATGCTGCCTTTCCTCTCAGTCACCTGTTTTTGGATTACAAGTGTCTGCCCCTCTGTCCCTTCTTGCAGCCTTCTCTCTAATCAGGCTGTTGACTCGGGCATTTTAGTGAAGGCGGTGTGCTCATGGGGATCCCTAGCTTCCTAAACTGTTAATGACAACCAGGGGAATCATCCCTATTCCCAAAGGCCCATGTGAACCTGGGCCTAAACTGTGACTGTCTCCAAACTCTCTGAACTTACAAATGCTCATGAAGGAGGGCTGCCACATCCCCTTGTGCAGAGGGGCAAACTGAGACTCAGAGAGAGGAGTGGCAAGGTCATATCTACAGAGTCAGGAAGTGGGAAGAAGGGCCATGGGAGCTGGACCAGGTCTCCTGCTCCTCTTTTGGAATTGAACCTTTCCTAGGACCCACAAGCAAGCCTCTCTCCCATTTGGGATCTGTATCTTTTAGATCATTATAAAGTCCTATACTGTCAGCCCACGCCAGCAGTGAGGGCGGAGATTTTCAGACTGCAGAGGTTCCTGGTCCTTCTCTAACACAGAGTGCGGCTGTCAGATGGGTTCTTTGCCCCACAAATTCGAAGAAAGAGATTCTCAGACAAGGAGAGTATGGAGTAATAAGATTTATTCAAAGCAAAGAAAGACTTGGCCCGCCGGTTGGGTCAACTCGAAGGTACTGCTTCTCACAATTGTGCTAACCCTGCTATTGATCCCTGTGCTGTTAAAAGTGAGTCTGGGGTTGAGCTGCAAAGTGGTGAGTATCCTTTGGCCAAGAAGAAACAGGACCGTGATCCAGCCCGTGGACAGTTCCCATCTGCACGGACCCAGCAGAGGCACGATCTCCATCGTCACAAACCCGGAGAGCTTAGAGCGCCCTGCCCAGGCTGGCACCTGCACTGGCTAGGCATGCCTGGACTCTGGATGGAGTCTGCCCTCAGGTCGAGAGAGAGGCCACCCCACAACCGTGAAACCAGAGCCAGCTGTCAGCAACCTAGATTTCTCAGGTAGAGAAGGACCCAGGGGTGGGCTCTGTGGGAAGTGAGGAGGACAAGCTCCCAATGAAGTACAGATGGCCCCAAATGCTGGGTAACACTGACCAAGAAGGATCAGTGACCTCTGGAGCAGAGGTACTATTAAAATCAACATGGGTCATTACATATTTCTAGTCCCTTCCAACGTTCCTTCATGTCATTTCTGAGCCCTACCTGAACTCCAGAACTAGAGAAATGAAACAGCTACCATCCTCAGGAGCTCATCATCTTGCATTTGTGCAGGGAATGAGAATGAAATGTTAGCATCCTAGGATGCACCCAGTGCCCTAGGTAAAGTAGAGAAATACAAAGGGTGGCACCTTGGAGGCAGTCAAGAAAGCAGAGGCCCGTGTGAACTGGGTGGACAGGAACAATCCAGAGAGTTTGAGGACAGAAGCAGAGAGCAGGTGTAGGAAGGACACACACCCAGCAGAGAGTAGTTGGGTGCCATGTTTGCCTAAGTGAAAAGTGATAAGAAAAGCCAGTTGACCATGCTGAAGAGGAGGGAGGACAGCGAGGGCTCCAAAGGCAGATAAATTGTTCCAGAGGTGGGGAGGTGTTCTGACTCCAGGTGCTGTTTGGGCACATGCACACCTCTCCAGCAACTGAGCTTCTCCAGAAACCAGCAAATTGGTCTAGCTCATCCTCAGTGACCATACAGATTAAGCCTTCTGACACGGAATCACAGGTGTGGGGAGGCCACATGGACACTCCCAAGGGTCTTCTGTCTCACTGATACAGAACAGGGTCCCATCTATATCAAGGGTCTAGGCAGAACCCACCAGTTTTAATAAGTCTTCTGTTACTCTAAGAAAATGCCTAAGATAATCGTCTGAAGAAGAGGGAAGACTATTTTTGGTTCAGGTATCTTTCATTCCAAGTCTGTATGATCCTGGTTGAGACAGCACACCACAAACAGAGAATGTGTGGGAGAAGTCCTCACATTCTGGCTGGAACTGAGAGGAAGAGAAGCAGCACAGAGTCCAATAATTCCCACCCAGTGCTTGTCCCCAGTGATGTACCTTCTTCCCCAGGGCCTCACTTCTTGAGGTTTCAGCCACCTCCAAGGAGCTCCACTGTCTTGGACCAAACCTTTACCACCTGGGCGTTTGGGGACACTTATCCAAACTATAGCAGTACCCCACACCTTTTGTGTCTCTTTAACATTCTGAATCATCAAGCATCTACCTCCAGGGGTCAGAAAAGGTGAGTGGTGATTTCAGCCCTGACATTGTCACATGCCTGAGGAGGACACCACCCAGCAAAGGAGGCATCATGAAGCTCCTACCCAGAATCTCCCACCCACTTGGCAAAGAAGAGGAAGAGTATCAGGAGGAATGGTGGGACAGTGATGCCACCCAGGCCACAGCCCTCTAGGCTCCACTCACTTCCTGACTTGGGTTGGATCACAGAATTACCACCCTGGGGGCACATGCAGCCATCCCAGCTAGAAACTGGGCTTCTTGGGCATCCCAAAGTTTTCTGTAGTATGCTGAACACTCAGGGGCCTTCTGGAATTGGAGCCTTTACATTTTACAACCTGGTCCCCATCTCCAGAGGCTGGAGTTCTGTTTGACTCCTTCTGATGCATCTTTATCTCTGTCTTCTGGCAAGTCTGAGCTTCAGTCGGGTCATCTGTAAGCACTCCAGGGCAGAGGAGGGTGGAATGTGTCTTGGCAAATTCTGAACTGTGCGGGATGTCCCCCTAGGTGAGCACAGGTGCCAAGGCTGGTGAGCAGCCCATGACCCATTGTCAGAGGAAGAAATGGAATACTCTGCTGTCTTATTTATGGTTTCTGAGCATGATCCCTACACTATGTACACCTTGTCCAGTCACCTGCCATCTGTCATTGTGGACCTGTGGACTGCTCTGATGCTGAATGCCCTTAACTGCCCATGTCCCACCTGATAGAGAAAAAGGACTTTGGATGACTTCCCCAACTTCATTCCTTTTCAGCTGGAAGCAGTTTGGAGATGTTGTCACCCATTTTCCATTGGAATGGAATGTAGAAATTGATAGTGGGGGAATGTAACATTGGTCCACTTTATGCTTTGAATACAGCCCTTGCTGCTCTGCATTGCAACTTATGTTTAACAGGGACATGTTTCCTTCTCTTCCTCTCCCCCTGCTCTTCCCTAATATCTCTCCTACCCTAATCTCAGGGGAAACAGGATCACCTTTCTTTTCCATTTTAGGCAGAGTTATCTGTCCCTGAGCACACACCCACCATAGGAACAAAGTAATCCCATCTTTGGGGGTGTCACCAGAAGGTCTCAGAAAGGACTCTCCCAAATTAACCAGTGAATTACAACTACCACAGAGGATGCATGGAATGTAACCTTTGAACCACTTCTTTAAAAGCCCCCTGTTCCTGCTGAAGGGCCAAACCCAGCCTGTGGGACAGGAGTCCTCTGTGCTTCTCCTTTGCTACCAAAGCAATAAACATTCTTTTCTTTTCTCTAAAAAAAAAAAGAAGAAGAAAAAAAAAGGAAATGGGTGACTGGGGCAAGGACACTGGGCCTGAAATGTGGTGGAAAGCGGGCCTCCCTGCACAGGTGAGAACTGGGCTGACTGCAGATTGGCCTGGGGAGGTCACATATGCACAGGGCACAACCAGCTGGTTAGGGACGGTCACCTGAAAATGCTGGTCCACTAATCAGCTTTCTGGTCAGGCTTCTGCCAGCAAGGGAGCCTCTGGAGAGCCAGGGGCAGAAGGGAGGTTGTTGGCAGGTAGGAGAGAGCCAGATTGGTTAACCTGGGGAGTTGGGCTGTAGGACACTCCCCTTGGTATGGGGTGCTACTCACTCTTACTTGTTACTGTCAATGTACTGAAAACCATTACTTGAGTGGCACCATATGGCCAGGTGCCTGGGACCATGTTCAGCTCCCCAGCATCTGCAGACAAGGACGCAGACACATGAATTTCTGCCCTAGTCTGATACCGTCGCATATCGGTGCCGAGTCCTGCTTCCTCAGGTGTTGAAGAATAACGCCGTAGGAGCAAACCGAGGCAAGTGTAGAGTGGAAAATAAAGTTTTATTAAAGAAAAGTAAAAGCAGACTTCTCCTGAGTGGAAGAAGGGGACCCAAAGGTGGAATCCATGTGGCGAGTAAATCCTGTCCTTTTTATAAGTTTTACTCTCTAGTTCCCTTCCCCCTCATTCTTCCTCTCTGTCTAGGCCCACTTTTGCATGTGAGTGGGAAAAGCAGAAAAGCAGATGGGCAGGGGAAGGGCTGAAGCGATAACAGGTAATGTCCCAGCAGGTGTTAATTAGCAATTCCTTGCCTACAGTTCTTGATAAGGACAGGTAGATCTGGTTATCAATGGGTTCTGGAAATCTTTGACATTCCATTCCCCAAGGCAGCCTCCAACTTCAAGATGTAGGTGTTTTTTTCATGTCCTTCATTTTCTCAATTTGACCGGATTTTTTATTTCTACACTGACTACCTAACCAGTTCTGGCTACACTAGGAACCATGAAAGAAGGACATGCTTCCTCCTCCACCACCTAACCCAGTGCCAACACCACCTCTGCCTGTGAATATTTGCCCCTAGTGCCTATCTGCTGCTGTGCCTGCAGGGTGTGGGTGTGAGCAGAGACCTGGGGGTGAGGAAGGTCCTGGGGTGGGGAGTTGGTTTAACACTAATCAGTGCCTAGGAAAGCTTGCAGTAGATAAACAGAAGTCTCTAAAAGACTGTGGTAACCTGGGAAATGGAGGGCAGGAGATGTTTGCTTCCCTTATCTCCAAACCTTAGGAGAGGATCTAAATAGAGTGACCCTGTTTGTAAAGCAAAGGAGTGTGTTCATAAATCATCTCAGGAAATCCACCTGTGCAGTGGGCCTGCAACCTATCCTATGTGTTCCCCCATCCTGTGGACATGGCGAGGCCCTTCATTGTACCCTGCCCTGCCCATGTAGTGGAGTCAGTAATAAAATGTCCAAAACTTCTTCATTAAGTCCTCCACATTCTTTCTTTGGATCAGTAAACCTTATGCTTGGGGTGTTTGCAGTGAAGGGTTGAACAAGGGTGGCATCTCTGACCCCTGGCTGGGCTAATGAACCAGGTACACTGGATCACATCTCTGAGGCTGCGGCCAGAAAGGAGATATGACTTATGGGATTGGGTCTGGACTCTTTGATGACTGAGGACAACCAGAGCCCCACCCCACCATCATGGTCAAATAGGTCATCACATGTGAGGGCTCACCTCCACCTCTGAAGGCCTGTCCCAGGCCCAAGAGGCCCCTTTGTCAGTGTCCAGGATTCGGAACAGTGACCACTGGTTGGCCTCTGGAAAGTCCCTGGTCTTCACAGACTTCTCCACCTAGGCAAGATGCTGGGTGTCAACCTCTGGCTGGTAGGAAATGTGTGAGAGCACTAAGTGACGAAGTTCAGGGACAATAAAAACAGAAAGGATCAAATCCAAAACAAAATTTGTCCAGCAGGAAAATTTGTTAATCATACCCTTTGACCCCAACCAGTTCTAGCTGGCTACGCTGTGCAGAGTGAGGACACACTAACACCCTGTGACCCTGATGCCCAAGTGATACGAAGTGACAAGAGCCACAGGGAGGGGGAGCCAGTGTGGAGACCCCCAAATTTTCCACAAGCCCCCTGAGGAGGAGTTGCACCTGGGACACAGAAATCAATTCATCCTGAGAAACCCTACCTGGCTGCAACTCACCAAGCCTTCTGTTTTCTTGAAACTCTT
>JAJEJO010005745.1:5261-50502 GCA_020662805.1 Glaucomys volans
GGAAGGAAGGAAAGAAGCACATCCTGATCTCACTGGATAAAGCAAATTTTAGCAGTCATAAACCCCTTTAGTCTTCATCACAACCTTGCCTAGAGGGAATAAAAGTGCTGTTTTCCAGTCTGAAATGAATGCTTTTATAGCATCTCTTCAATTTTGGTATCATAAGCAGTTGAAGTTATATTTTTCTTAATATCTTTTTTAGGCTATTATGTTGTTACCATGCAAATTGAGAATTAAGTAACAGGGGATGAAAATGCTGTACATGTGCCCATTAAAATATTGCCACAAAGCAGTAAGATAAAACATTTGCTCTAAGCGTGCTGACAGATGAGAATTTTACAGCAGACACCTCTTGGAGGTCTTCTGCTTTTAAGTTCAGTATATGAAGAAAATACATCATGTGTTCCCTAAGAAAAAGATTGACAGTGATGAAAGAAATAAAATAGCAAAAACATAGTCCCCATACTCAGCCCAATTGACAGCCTTCTGTACCTTACTCAGTCTTTTTCAGACCATCTTTACCATGTGCAGAATAGGAACAAATAACCTAAAATGCTTTGACCAGAGTAATTCTGATATTATTGTCCAGTAAGACTCTTTTCAAACAAAGAATACAGAAAGTAGTTTGGTAACTCCATAAATAGTACTCAAGGCTTTGTAGAATATGGATACCTGAAAACTTCAAACCAAGTTTATAGAGTGGTGATAATGATCCCTGACCATTTCGGAGTATAAATTATTTCAGCAATCTTTCTGTCTATATGATTTCAAATAATTTCTCATTTTAGATTAATATTTTATAATTTGTAAAGATGTGATCATTATTCATTTTAGCAAATTTTCTGTAAAATGCATTACAACTTAAAACCAGACTCGCTAAATTATTATATGTATTTCATATTTGTTCAGAGAAAATGGAATCACTTCAGTATAATTCAGTATCTTCACTATTATCTCTAAGGAATCCAATAGTGATCCTTCATATTAGAGACCATATATTACATTGTTTGTGCTCCATATCTACATTATCACACCCACACCCATCTCTTTTTCTGATAGTACATGTTTAGCAAAAAGTTTCATTTGTTCAGCAATTTATTAAATCAAACACTCGGTGAGAACAGTTGTCATCTAGGCTCTATATTACATTAAGGAATAGGGATATAAAGTGTCATTCCAAGATTCTACTTCTCTTCTGGACTGCAACTGCCCCCTGTCCTAGGGCACACAGGACACTGAGGGACTGCAACAATCTCATTTGCCCAGATCACACTTCTTCAGTAAAGTATTTCCAACAGCTGAATTGACTCAGTGAGGCAATGCGGATACATCACCACACCATTTATTAACTTAGCTGAACTTATCAGAGTGAGCATTAAAAACAATGGGTGTGTAAGCTTCAAAAAATTTAAAATGAGCATATTTATACTAACAAAATAAAGCTGTTTTATGGTCAGCCTTCTATCTAAGCTATCACTTCTTTTTATTTTCTCCTCTTTACATCACAGTTTTCTACGCAATGGTCTCTCAAGAGAAGATTGACTAACCTCTAGACAGGCCTTTCTGTACCCATTAAAATGTGGAGTGTTCTTCTTGAATTGCCATGCTTTTCTATGCAAAAGACAGTATTTGCTGCACCTATTGGATCCTAGATAATGATTGCTTGGTATTTTTGCCATATAACATCATATTATGACTTACATTCCAAACTATCCAAAGGGGAAAGTCCTTTGTTAAAGATACAAGGTTGTGTTAAACTGATGATTTTAATTGTCCTTAGACTTCATGAATAACTTTTTGGTGCACAGGTCAAAATTTATTCATGAACTATGATCCAGTCTTCCACCTAAGAACCCATTTTGTGAATTTTACTTCATCATTGATTATTCCCCATGCTAAAGACAAATAAGTTAGACTCCAGCCATCCCCATTAATTTTGTTCATGACTATGAGCACCCATACCAATCAACAATATAAGTTAAACAACTTTGTTCCTTTAAGTTGTGATGTTACTATGTGCATATTTCAAGACAAAAATAACCATGTGAGAAAGAAGTGTTTACCCATGAGGTCGATGGTGTCTACCTATTGAATTAATCTATATTTGATTAGTTCTTTCAGTCTTCAGAATCTAGTAGGATGATTTGAATTGGTGACATAATTTTTAAAATTCTTTTACTTAGCTGAGGTCATTCAAGAGACTACCCACTCACTGAGAGGAATTCTCAATTTGGATGGTTATCAAGCAAAATGCGATCTAATATAATTAATTCTAGCTCTAGGCTATAGACTTAATAGTATTATCTTTATTTTAATACACCTATGAGACAGCAGAGTTCAATGATAATTAAGATTATTTTAGATTTGTATTGTAGATGTGTGTGTGTGTGTGTGTGCATGATATGATTTACTTCAGGTATGTTTCTGTGCTCTGCTTTGACCTCAGTAAAGATAGATATGAAACATATGCTATTTCATATATCTTTTTAAATGAATACTTTTTTCAAAAGTATTATACAAAGGAGCACTGATATTGTCAGGGTTTTCCAAACTATTCCCATTTGCTTTTATTCATCAAGATCATGTCAGTAATCTCATTTCCCATATACCAGTTGTTTCTGGATTGTTTTCCTTTTCAACTGCAATGCACATTTTAATATTTCCTGCTTCTGAAATCATTGATGTGATAGTTCAGATAAATCAAGTCTCTCTAGGTAAGAGACACATTGCTAACAGACAGATCACAAAAACTCATGTGCCTTCTAATGAATCCAATATTTCTAATTTACTTTTCCCTCAAGAATTCATTTGCTTTCTATGCTGCTTCTGAGTAGAACCCTCAATCATCTGTCAGCATGTGTTTTTAGGGTGACATTTCTTGAAGTGATAAAAGTAGAATTTTAAACAGGAAAAAAAATCTTAACAACTACATTTAGTCTAAGAATCTGTCAAGTAGTTTTTGAATAGCTGTATGGATGGAACATGATTAGCTCCAGAGAGTGTGAGAAAAATAAAAATATAGTTTTCCTAGGCTGTATATCTTATTCCATTACTGGATAGAGGCAATCAGAGTGTGTTTAATTGAATTAGGCTAATAAACAGGACGTGTGTTTTCTTCCATCCTGTATTATACTTTTTAGTTCAGAAAGTACAAGGTATTATCATATTTAATTCTCATAGGACTCTGAGATAATAAGTAGCATTATTACCCCTTTGTAGATAATTAAACTGAAATTTAAAGATTTTTTAGAGTTTTGCCCAGGTTTACATAGTACCAGGAGGGCTAGAAGCCAAGTGAAAAAACGTTTTGACTTCAGCTGCCAATTTCACCAAGGTAATGCTGAGGAGCCTTGGTTCAGTAGGGAGTTAAATCAGTCATTTATTTTCATTCTGCCTCAGATACTCATATGGACTCTTTCTCCTACAATGACATTAATTCACCACTATTTTCAAGGAGCAGTATTATTATTTTAAAGTCATACTACTCAGAAAGTTTTCATAGGCAACAGAAAATAAAAACAATTGTAAACTTGTCTATAAATGTATTGAAACATCATAAGAAAACCCAAAGAATCATATGTTTGTATTTGTAAAATATCACTCTATCCCAGAAGGTATTAGGCTATAGAGGCAATAGATGGGTCTATGACTCTCATTTGACTTCCCTAGCAGACAGAAAACATTTTCCAAAATCACTCAGGATCAATCACTGAATGCTCCTTGTAACCACTTAAAGGAGTTTAAGTGGTAAATAAAGCAAAATACAAACAAATTTTAGAAATTTATAATCTTTTCATTTGCACATGATTAATAATGGCTTCAATTAAAGCATAATTTCTTGCTCAGAATGAGTCTCAAAACAGATGCCACCACTGACAATAGTAAACACTTCTTTCCTTTAGGGAAATGAGTGTGTTCAGTTTGCTGGATACAATTATAAGATATTAAAAGTTGGAAATGATAACTACACCTTCTCTGTAAACTACATTTTTAATTCAAAGTATATTCACTATTATTAATAATTTGACCAATATAGCCATATGAGAAATGTAGTATAAAATAAACAGTATAAATATAAAGTAGATAACAATGCTATTTTAAAAATTAAAAATAAAAGTTCAAATTATATTAAAAATAAAAATTAAGGTAAAAATAAAATAAAATGCCAGAAAATATTAATAAAGGAATATCTTAATAATTATCAAATTTTTATTTTTTTAAAGTCATTGATTATACCTAGGCAATTAGATTAGATAGATAGATGATAGATAGATAGATAGATAGATAGATGATAGATAGATAGATAAACTTGAAATACAAACTCTGATATTGCAATCTGGGAAGTTCAAAATCTATAGATGTACAGAGAAGGATTACATAATCTGTACTAGATTGAAAAATAGAAAAGACAGCCACTGCCCGCACGTGTCTCTAGAACTGCCCAGGCCCAGCCTGCGGTCTCCATGATGTACTGCAGCTGCCATCCACCAACACATGGGGTTGCTTCTGCCCACTATCATGGATTAGGCCCAACCTGGTTGCTGCCATCCTTAGTCAGGCAGCAGCTCCCTTCTTGGGACATTATCCAGTACTTCTAATGCACAGGCTACTAAAGACTAGGAGATTTGAATAGTACAGAAAAGTTTTATTGTAGAATTGTTTTTATTAGTATTATTACAATATTTCTTACTTTTCAGTTTTGCTTATTTTCCTCACTATTTTTCTCTTATCCATCTGTTTCCTTGGAGACTCTTTCTCCCATTTCTTATGCTAACAACCAATTTCTTTTGATTCTGCTTTCACTATTCCTACAACCTAGTACCTCTGTAGACTCAATTCTTATCTCATTAACATTACATCCTACACCCCTGCCCATCCTCTTTGTCCATCATTAGAAATTGTTGACCTTATTGCAAACCTATTGTTTATGCTGTAGATAATAATCAAACACATCATCTCTGTTTATTAAGACAATACTGTTAATATCTTAATAGGGACTATTTGGGTTAAGGCTGCACATTGTTTGTGTTATGTGCTGCTAATATTGATCTACCGCTTTAAGGTGAGGTATTGGAAACCTGCAGGGATACTCTAAGCCTACAGGGAGAAACTGCAATACCTTGGATCCACACATCTAGAGGGGAGGATACATGAATAACATCAAAAAACAAGGGAAGAAAGTGTCCCAAACAAACCTAGATGCTATACCAATAGAACTCAATGGTAGAAGAAATGTCAGAAAATGAGTCAGAATGTACATAATTAAAATGATTCAAGAAGCAAAGGATAAGAGAGCAAATGCTGACAATAAATTATTGCTCCAATCAACAGTTAAAAGAGAAAATGCAGGAAGCAAAAGATCATTTCAATAAAGAGATAGAAATTCTGAAAAAAAGACAAACAGAAATCCTTGAAATGAAGTAAAAAATAAACCAAATTAAAAACTCAACAGAAAGCATAGTCAACAAACTAGATCACTTGGAAGACAGAACCTCAGACTATGAAGACACAATATTTAATCTTGAAAACAAAGTTAACCAAACACAAAAGATAAGAAATCATGAACAGAAACTCCAAGAATTATGGATATCATAAGAAGATCAAATTTATCAAGATTGGGGAAGGCGCAGAGATACAAACCAAAGGAATGAACAATCTATTCAATGAAATAATATCAGAAAACTACCCAAATCTGAAGAATGAAATGGAATATCAAATAAAAGAGGCTTAAAGGACACCAAATATACAAAATTACAACATATCCACACCGAGTCAGATTAAAAGGAAAGTACCTAACATGCAAAATAAAGATAGAATTTTAAAGGCAGTGAGAGAAAAGCGTCAGATTACATATAGGGGAAAACCAATACAGATTTTAGCAGATATCTCAGCACAGACACTTAAAGCTAGAAGGGCCTGGAACAACATATTTCAAGCTCTGAAAGAAAATGGATGTCAACCAAGAATCTTATACCCAGCAAAACTAACCTTCAGATTTGAAGATGAAATAAAATTCTTCCATGATAAACAAAAGCTAAAAGAATTTACAAATAGAAACCAGCACTACAGAACATTCCTAGCAAAATATTCCATTAGGAAGAAATGAAAAACAACAATGTAAGTCAGCAAAGGGAGGAACTACCCTAAGGGAAAAGTCAATTAAAGGAGAAACCAAGTGAACCTAAAAACTAAAAATAAGCCAAAAATGACCAAGAATACAACTCATATCTCAATATAACCCTGAATGTTAAAGACCTGAACTCATCAATAAAAAGATATAGACCAGCAGATTAGATTAAAAAGAAATGCCAACAATATCCTGCCTTCAACAATATGCAGACTCATCTCATAGAAAAAGACAACCACAGACTAAAGGTGAAAGAATGGGAAAACACATACCACCCACATGAACTCAGCAAAAAACGGGAGTTTCCATATTCATATCAGATAAAGCAGACTTCAAATCAAAATTAGTTAGAAGGGTTAAAGAAGGACATTTCATACTGCTTAAGGGAAGCATAAATCAGCAGGATATAACAATCAAAAATATTTATGCCCCAAACAATAGAGCATCCATGTACGTCAAACAAATCCTTCTCAATTCCAGGAACCAAAAAGAACACAACCCAATAAAATACTAGGTGACTTTAACCACACCTCTCTCACCAATGGATAGATCTTCCAAACAAAAATTGAACAAAGAAAACATAGAACTCAATAACACAATCAATAATTTAGATTTAACAGACATATGTAGAATTTTCCATCCATCAACAAGCAAATACACTTTCTTCTCAGTAGGACATGGGTCATTCTCTAAAATAGACCATATGTTATGCCACAAAGCTACTCTTAGCAAATACAAAAAAATAGATACTATCTTGTATTCTTTTAGATCATAATGGAATGAAATTAAAAATCAATGACAAAATAAAAAACAGAAACTACTCCAACACCTGGAGACTAAATAATATGCTATTGAATGATGCATGAATAGCAGAAGACATCAGGGAGAAGATAAAAAATTCTTAGAGGTAAACAAGAAAAACAATATAACATATCAAAATCTCTCGGACACTATGAAATCAGTACTAAGAGGAAAATTCATTTCATTGAGCATATTCAATAAAAGAAGTAGACTCAGGAGCCACCCTCAGATAGCTGATGAGGAGTGCCTAAAAATTCACTTGAAAATTCAATCCCACGTTTGTGCAGAATGCTATGATTGTTTCCTTCATGCGCAGAGGACCTGAAATCCTGAAAGATTACAGAATTAAGTTGACAAATCATTTAGATCAAGATTTCACACTGGACACCAGTGAAACTCCGCATCATATACAACCAAAAGAACAGGATCCAGATTCTACAGCTTCCCTGGCGGAGAGACTCCATCTTGACCTCTCTGAGCCCTCGAACCTAAGCCCACCCCTTTTGTGGGGACACGGCGCTGCGGCTCCAGGGACACAGCGCTGAGGCTCCAGCTGAGATTTAGCCGGGAGCAGAGCTGCTTGCAGGGTCCAGCTGGGAATTTGGGCCCGGTCGATGCCATTCTACAGCTTCCCTGGCAGAGAGACTCCATCTTGACCTCTCTGAGCCCTCGGATCTAAGCCCACCCCTTCCCAAGGGGACACAGTGCTGTGGCTCCAGGTGAGATTTGGCCGGGAGCAGAGTTGCTTGCCGGCTCCAGTGGGGAATGTGGGCCCGGTTGGTGCCATTCTACAGCTTCCCTGGCGGAGAGACTCCATCTTGAGCTGTCTGAGCCCTCGACCTAAGCCCAACCCTTTCGCGGGGACAGGGTGCTGCGGCTCCAGGGATATGGCGCTGCGGCTCCAGGGCCACGGTGCTGCATCTCCTGGTTGCCTCTGCCCAGAAGCATTGATCATTCCCAACCTGGAGGTTGTGAGACAGCAGCTATCTTGGGTCACCACCTGATCAAGCACCTCTCAAACATCTGGTGAGTTGCTGGAAATCTGCAGGGATGCCCAGAGTCTTTACAGGGAAGTTGCAATCCCTCTGATTTGCACTACTAGAGGGGAGGATATATGAGCAGCATGGGAAGACACGGGAAGAAAGTGTCCCAAACAAACCTGGATGGTGCATCAGGAGATCCTAAGGACAGCACGGTAGAGGGAATGATAGAAATGGAGTTCAGAATGTTCATAATTAAAATGACTCGAGAAGAGAATGAGGTGACGAGAGAGCAGATTCAGGATATGAATAATCAGCTAATAGAGCAATTTCAGGAAGCAAAAAATCATTTCAATAAAGAGATAGAAGTTCTGAGAAAAAAGCAAACAGAAATCCTTGAAGGAAACAAGGAAATGAAGGAAACAATAAACCAAGTTAAAAACTCAATAGAAAGCATAATTAACAGAATAGATCACTTGGAAGACAGAACCTCAGACAATGAAGACAAAATATTTAATCTTGAAAACAAAGTCGAACAAACAGAGAAGATGGTTAGGAATCATGAACAAAACCTCCAAGAAATATGGGACATCATGAAAAGACCAAATTTAAGAGTTATTGGGATTGAGGAAGGCACAGAGATACAAACCAAGGGTATGAACAATCTGTTCAATGAAATAATATCAGAAAATTTCCCAAATATGATGAATGAGATGGAAAATCAATTACAAGAGGCCTACAGGACACCAAACGCACAGAATTTCAACAGATCCACACCAAGGCACATTATAATGAAAATACCTAACATACAAAACAAAGATAGAATTTTAAAGGCTGCGAGAGAAAAGTAGCAGATTACCTACAGGGGGAAACCAATACGGATATCAGCAGATTTCTCAGCCCAGACCCTAAAAGCAAGAAGGGCCTGAAACAACATATTTCAAGCTCTGAAAGAAAACGGATGTCAACCAAGAATCTTATACCCAGCAAAACTTACCTTCAGATTTGATGATGAAATAAAATCCTTCCATGATAAACAAAAGCTTAAAGAATTCACAAAGAGAAAGCCTGCCCTACAGAACATCCTCAACAAAATATTCGAAGAAGAAGAAATAAAAAATAACAATCTTGGTCACAATGGGGAGGAACTACCCCAAAGAAAGAGTCAATCAAAGGAGAAACAAAGTTAAGCTAAAAACCCTAAAAAAGCTAAAATGACAGGAAATACAAGTCATATCTCAATAATAACCCTGAATGTAAATGGCCTAAACTCATCAATCAAAAGACATAGACTGGCAGACTGGATTAAAAAGAAAGACCCAACAATATGCTGCCTTCAAGAGACTCATCTCATAGAAAAACATGCCCACAGACTAAAGGTGAAAGGTTGGGAAAAAGCATACCATGCACACGGACTGAGTAAAAAAGCTGGGGTTTCCATTCTCATTTCAGACAAAGCAGACTTCAAACCAAAGATAGTCAGAAGGGATAAAGAAGGACATTTCATATTGCTTAAAGGTAGCATAAATCAACAGGACATAACAATCATAAATATTTATGCACCAAACAATGGTGCATCCATGTATGTCAATCAGATCCTTCTCAATTTCAGGAATCAAATAGACCAAAACACAATAATACTCGGAGACTTTAACACTCCTCTCTCACCGTTGGACAGATCTTCCAAACAAAAATTGAATAAAGAAACTATAGGACTCAATGACACAATCGCTAATTTGGACTTAACGGACATATATAGAATATTCCATCCATCAAAAAGTGAATACACTTTCTTCTCAGTGGCTCATGGGTCCTTCTCTAAAATAGACCATATGTTAATGCACAAAGCTACTCTTAACAAATACAAAAACATAGAGATACTACCTTGTATACTATCAGATCATAATGGAATGAAATTAGACATCAATGAGAAAGTTAGAAACAGAAACTACTCCAAGACCTGGAGATTAAATAATATGCTATTGAATGATACATGGATAACAGAAGACATTAGGGGGGAAATTAAAAGATTCTTAGAGGTCAATGAGAATAAAGATACAACATATCGAAATCTCTGGGACACTATGAAAGCAGTGCTAAGAGGAAAGTTCATTGCAGAGAGTGCATTTAATAAAAGAATGAAAAGTCAACAAAACAATGACTTCACATTACAGCTCAAAGCCCTAGAAAAAGAGGAACAGATCATCACCAAAAGTAGTAGAAGAGAGGAAATAATCAAAATCAGAGCTGAAATCAACAAAATTGAAACAAAAGAAACAATTCAAAAAATTGACGAAACAAAAAGTTGGTTCTTTGAAAAAATAAACAAAATTGATAAACCTTAGCCACACTAACAAAGAGAAGGAGAGAGAAACTCCAAATTACTAAAATTTGTGATGGAAATGGAAATATTACAACAGACACAATTGAAATACAAAACATAATAAGAAGCTACTTTGAAAATTTATACTCCAACAAAATAGAAAACCTGGAAGACATCAACAGGTTCCTAGAGGCATATGAGCCACCCAAACTGAATCTGGAGGACATACACAACTTAAATAGATCAATTTCAAGCAATGAAATACAGGAAGTCATCAAAAGCCTACCATCAAAGAAAAGTCCAGGACCAGATGGATTCACAGCCGAGTTCTACAAGACCTTCAAAGAAGAGCTCATTCCAATACTCCTCAAAGTATTTCATGAAATAGAGGAGGAGGGAACCCTTCCAAACTCATTCTATGAAGCTAATATCACCCTGATACCAAAACCAGAGAAGGACACATCAAGGAAAGAAAATTTCAGACCCATATCTCTATGAACATAGATGCAAAAATTCTTAACAAAATTTTAGCGAATCGCATACAAAAACATATTAAAAAGATAGTGCACCATGATCAAGTGGGTTTCATCCCAGGGATGCAAGGTTGGTTCAACATCCGGAAATCAATCAATGTAATTCACCACATCAACAGACTTAAGGTCAAGAACCACATGATTATTTCAATAGACGCAGAGAAAGCATTTGATAAAATACAGCACCCCTTCATGCTCAAAACACTAGAAAAAATAGGGATAGTGGGGACATTCCTTAACATTGTAAAGGCTATTTATGCCAAGCCTACAGCTAACATCATTCTAAATGGAGAAAAATTGAAAGCATTCCCCCTGAGAACTGGAACAAGGCAGGGATGCCCTCTTTCACCACTACTATTCAACATTGTTCTTGAAACTCTAGCCAGAGCAATTAGACAGACCAAAGAAATTAGAGGAATACGAATAGGAAAAGAAGAGATCAAACTATCCCTATTTGCTGATGACATGATTCTCTACCTAGAAGATCCTAAGAATTCCACCAGAAAACTTCTGGAACTCATTAATGAATTCAGCAAAGTAGCAGGATATAAAATGAATGCTCATAAATCTAATGCATTTTTATTCGTAAGTGATGCATCCTCTGAGAGAGAAATTAGGAAAACTACCCCATTCACATTAACCTCAAAAAAAATAAAATACTTGGGAATCAATCTAACAAAAGATGTGAAAGACCTATACACTGAGAAGTACAGAACACTAAAGAAAGAAGTTAAAGAGCATCTGAGAAGATGGAAAGATCTTCCATGTTCTTGGATAGGCAGAATTAATATTGTCAAAATGGCCATACTTCCAAAAATGCTATACAAATTCAATGCAATTCCAATTAAAATCCCAATGATGGACCTCATAGAAATAGAGCAAGCAATCATGAAATTCATTTGGAGGAATAAGAGACCCAGAATTGCTAAAGCAATCCTTAGCAAGAAGAGCGAAGCAGGGGGTTTCACAATACCATGCTGTTTTGTTACTATTGCTCTGTAGTATAGTTGGAGGTCTGGTATTGTGAAACCCCCTGCTTCGCTCTTCTTGCTAAGGATTGCTTTAGCAATTCTGGGTCTCTTATTCCTCCAAATGAATTTCATGATTGCTTGCTCTATTTCTATGAGGTCCATCATTGGGATTTTAATTGGAATTGCATTGAATTTGTATAGCATTTTTGGAAGTATGGCCATTTTGACAATATTAATTCTGCCTATCCAAGAACATGGAAGATCTTTCCATCTTCTCAGATGCTCTTTAACTTCTTTCTTTAGTGTTCTGTACTTCTCAGTGTATAGGTCTTTCACATCTTTTGTTAGATTGATTCCCAAGTATTTTATTTTTTTTGAGGTTAATGTGAATGGGGTAGTTTTCCTAATTTCTCTCTCAGAGGATGCATCACTTACGAATAAAAATGCATTAGATTTATGAGCATTCATTTTATATCCTGCTACTTTGCTGAATTCATTAATGAGTTCCAGAAGTTTTCTGGTGGAATTCTTAGGATCTTCTAGGTAGAGAATCATGTCATCAGCAAATAGGGATAGTTTGATCTCTTCTTTTCCTATTCGTATTCCTCTAATTTCTTTGGTCTGTCTAATTGCTCTGGCTAGAGTTTCAAGAACAATGTTGAATAGTAGTGGTGAAAGAGGGCATCCCTGCCTTGTTCCAGTTCTCAGGGGGAATGCTTTCAATTTTTCTCCATTTAGAATGATGTTAGCTGTAGGCTTGGCATAAATAGCCTTTACAATGTTAAGGAATGTCCCCACTATCCCTATTTTTTCTAGTGTTTTGAGCATGAAGGGGTGCTGTATTTTATCAAATGCTTTCTCTGCGTCTATTGAAATAATCATGTGGTTCTTGACCTTAAGTCTGTTGATGTGGTGAATTACATTGATTGATTTCCGGATGTTGAACCAACCTTGCATCCCTGGGATGAAACCCACTTGATCATGGTGCACTATCTTTTTAATATGTTTTTGTATGCGATTCGCTAAAATTTTGTTAAGAATTTTTGCATCTATGTTCATAGAGATATGGGTCTGAAATTTTCTTTCCTTGATGTGTCCTTCTCTGGTTTTGGTATCAGGGTGATATTAGCTTCATAGAATGAGTTTGGAAGGGTTCCCTCCTCCTCTATTTCATGAAATACTTTGAGGAGTATTGGAATGAGCTCTTCTTTGAAGGTCTTGTAGAACTCGGCTGTGAATCCATCTGGTCCTGGACTTTTCTTTGATGGTAGGCTTTTGATGACTTCCTGTATTTCATTGCTTGAAATTGATCTATTTAAGTTGTGTATGTCCTCCAGATTCAGTTTGGGTGGCTCATATGCCTCTAGGAACCTGTTGATGTCTTCCAGGTTTTCTATTTTGTTGGAGTATAAATTTTCAAAGTAGCTTCTTATTATGTTTTGTATTTCAATTGTGTCTGTTGTAATATTTCCATTTCCATCACAAATTTTAGTAATTTGGAGTTTCTCTCTCCTTCTCTTTGTTAGTGTGGCTAAGGTTTATCAATTTTGTTTATTTTTTCAAAGAACCAACTTTTTGTTTCGTCAATTTTTTGAATTGTTTCTTTTGTTTCAATTTTGTTGATTTCAGCTCTGATTTTGATTATTTCCTCTCTTCTACTACTTTTGGTGATGATCTGTTCCTCTTTTTCTAGGGCTTTGAGCTGTAATGTGAAGTCATTGTTTTGTTGACTTTTCATTCTTTTATTAAATGCACTCTCTGCAATGAACTTTCCTCTTAGCACTGCTTTCATAGTGTCCCAGAGATTTCGATATGTTGTATCTTTATTCTCATTGACCTCTAAGAATCTTTTAATTTCCCCCCTAATGTCTTCTGTTATCCATGTATCATTCAATAGCATATTATTTAATCTCCAGGTCTTGGAGTAGTTTCTGTTTCTAACTTTCTCATTGATGTCTAATTTCATTCCATTATGATCTGATAGTATACAAGGTAGTATCTCTATGTTTTTGTATTTGTTAAGAGTAGCTTTGTGCATTAACATATGGTCTATTTTAGAGAAGGACCCATGAGCCACTGAGAAGAAAGTGTATTCACTTTTTGATGGATGGAATATTCTATATATGTCCGTTAAGTCCAAATTAGCGATTGTGTCATTGAGTCCTATAGTTTCTTTATTCAATTTTTGTTTGGAAGATCTGTCCAACGGTGAGAGAGGAGTGTTAAAGTCTCCGAGTATTATTGTGTTTTGGTCTATTTGATTCCTGAAATTGAGAAGGATCTGATTGACATACATGGATGCACCATTGTTTGGTGCATAAATATTTATGATTGTTATGTCCTGTTGATTTATGCTACCTTTAAGCAATATGAAATGTCCTTCTTTATCCCTTCTGACTATCTTTGGTTTGAAGTCTGCTTTGTCTGAAATGAGAATGGAAACCCCAGCTTTTTTACTCAGTCCGTGTGCATGGTATGCTTTTTCCCAACCTTTCACCTTTAGTCTGTGGGCATGTTTTTCTATGAGATGAGTCTCTTGAAGGCAGCATATTGTTGGGTCTTTCTTTTTAATCCAGTCTGCCAGTCTATGTCTTTTGATTGATGAGTTTAGGCCATTTACATTCAGGGTTATTATTGAGATATGACTTGTATTTCCTGTCATTTTAGCTTTTTTAGGGTTTTTAGCTTAACTTTGTTTCTCCTTTGATTGACTCTTTCTTTGGGGTAGTTCCTCCCCATTGTGACCAAGATTGTTATTTTTTATTTCTTCTTCTTCGAATATTTTGTTGAGGATGTTCTGTAGGGCAGGCTTTCTCTTTGTGAATTCTTTAAGCTTTTGTTTATCATGGAAGGATTTTATTTCGTCATCAAATCTGAAGGTACGTTTTGCTGGATATAAGATTCTTGGTTGGCATCCGTTTTCTTTCAGAGCTTGAAATATGTTGTTTCAGGCCCTTCTTGCTTTTAGGGTCTGGGCTGAGAAATCTGCTGATATCCGTATTGGTTTCCCCCTGTAGGTAATCTGCTACTTTTCTCTCGCAGCCTTTAAAATTCTATCTTTGTTTTGTATGTTAGGTATTTTCATTATAATGTGCCTTGGTGTGGATCTGTTGAAATTCTGTGCGTTTGGTGTCCTGTAGGCCTCTTGTAATTGATTTTCCATCTCATTCATCATATTTGGGAAATTTTCTGATATTATTTCATTGAACAGATTGTTCATACCCTTGGTTTGTATCTCTGTGCCTTCCTCAATCCCAATAACTCTTAAATTTGGTCTTTTCATGATGTCCCATATTTCTTGGAGGTTTCGTTCATGATTCCTAACCATCTTCTCTGTTTGTTCGACTTTGTTTTCAAGATTAAATATTTTGTCTTCATTGTCTGAGGCTCTGTCTTCCAAGTGATCTATTCTATTAATTATACTTTCTATTGAGTTTTTAACTTGGTTGATTGTTTCCTTCATTTCCTTGTTTCCTTCAAGGATTTCTGTTTGCTTTTTTCTCAGAACTTCTATCTCTTTATTGAAATGATTTTTTGCTTCCTGAAATTGCTCTATTAGCTGATTATTCATATCCTGAATCTGCTCTCTCGTCACCTCATTCTCTTCTCGAGTCATTTTAATTATGAACATTCTGAACTCCATTTCTATCATTCCCTCTACCGTGCTGTCCTTAGGATCTCCTGATGCACCATCCAGGTTTGTTTGGGACACTTTCTTCCCGTGTCTTCCCATGCTGCTCATATATCCTCCCCTCTAGTAGTGCAAATCAGAGGGATTGCAACTTCCCTGTAAAGACTCTGGGCATCCCTGCAGATTTCCAGCAACTCACCAGATGTTTGAGAGGTGCTTGATCAGGTGGTGACCCAAGATAGCTGCTGTCTCACAACCTCCAGGTTGGGAATGATCAATGCTTCTGGGCAGAGGCAACCAGGAGATGCAGCACCGTGGCCCTGGAGCCGCAGCGCCATATCCCTGGAGCCGCAGCACCCTGTCCCCGCGAAAGGGTTGGGCTTAGGTCGAGGGCTCAGACAGCTCAAGATGGAGTCTCTCCGCCAGGGAAGCTGTAGAATCTGGATCCTGTTCTTTTGGTTGTATATGATGCGGAGTTTCACTGGTGTCCAGTGTGAAATCTTGATCTAAATGATTTGTCAACTTAATTCTGTAATCTTTCAGGATTTCAGGTCCTCTGCGCATGAAGGAAACAATCATAGCATTCTGCACAAACGTGGGATTGAATTTTCAAGTGAATTTTTAGGCACTCCTCATCAGCTATCTGAGGGTGGCTCCTGAGTCTACTTCTTTTATTGAATATGCTCAATGAAATGAATTTTCCTCTTAGTACTGATTTCATAGTGTCCGAGAGATTTTGATATGTTATATTGTTTTTCTTGTTTACCTCTAAGAATTTTTTATCTTCTCCCTGATGTCTTCTGCTATTCATGCATCATTCAATAGCATATTATTTAGTCTCCAGGTGTTGGAGTAGTTTCTGTTTTTTATTTTGTCATTGATTTTTAATTTCATTCCATTATGATCTAAAAGAATACAAGATAGTATCTATTTTTTTGTATTTGCTAAGAGTAGCTTTGTGGCATAACATATGGTCTATTTTAGAGAATGACCCATGTCCTACTGAGAAGAAAGTGTATTTGCTTGTTGATGGATGGAAAATTCTACATATGTCTGTTAAATCTAAATTATTGATTGTGTTATTGAGTTCTATGTTTTCTTTGTTCAATTTTTGTTTGGAAGATCTATCCATTGGTGAGAGAGGTGTGGTTAAAGTCACCTAGTATTTTATTGGGTTGTGTTCTTTTTGGTTCCTGGAATTGAGAAGGATTTGTTTGACGTACATGGATGCTCTATTGTTTGGGGCATAAATATTTTTGATTGTTATATCCTGCTGATTTATGCTTCCCTTAAGCAGTATGAAATGTCCTTCTTTAACCCTTCTAACTAATTTTGATTTGAAGTCTGCTTTATCTGATATGAATATGGAAACTCCCGTTTTTTGCTGAGTTCATGTGGGTGGTATGTGTTTTCCCATTCTTTCACCTTTAGTCTGTGGTTGTCTTTTTCTATGAGATGAGTCTGCATATTGTTGAAGGCAGGATATTGTTGGCATTTCTTTTTAATCTAATCTGCTGGTCTATATCTTTTTATTGATGAGTTCAGGTCTTTAACATTCAGGGTTATATTGAGATATGAGTTGTATTCTTGGTCATTTTTGGCTTATTTTTAGTTTTTAGGTTCACTTGGTTTCTCCTTTAATTGACTTTTCCCTTAGGGTAGTTCCTCCCTTTGCTGACTTACATTGTTGTTTTTCATTTCTTCCTAATGGAATATTTTGCTAGGAATGTTCTGTAGTGCTGGTTTCTATTTGTAAATTCTTTTAGCTTTTGTTTATCATGGAAGAATTTTATTTCATCTTCAAATCTGAAGGTTAGTTTTGCTGGGTATAAGATTCTTGGTTGACATCCATTTTCTTTCAGAGCTTGAAATATGTTGTTCCAGGCCCTTCTAGCTTTAAGTGTCTGTGCTGAGATATCTGCTAAAATCTGTATTGGTTTTCCCCTATATGTAATCTGACGCTTTTCTCTCACTGCCTTTAAAATTCTATCTTTATTTTGCATGTTAGGTACTTTCCTTTTAATCTGACTCGGTGTGGATATGTTGTAATTTTGTATATTTGGTGTCCTTTAAGCCTCTTTTATTTGATATTCCATTTCATTCTTCAGATTTGGGTAGTTTTCTGATATTATTTCATTGAATAGATTGTTCATTCCTTTGGTTTGTATCTCTGCGCCTTCCCCAATCTTGATAAATTTGATCTTCTTATGATATCCATAATTCTTGGAGTTTCTGTTCATGATTTCTTATCTTTTGTGTTTGGTTAACTTTGTTTTCAAGATTAAATATTGTGTCTTCATAGTCTGAGGTTCTGTCTTCCAAGTGATCTAGTTTGTTGACTATGCTTTCTGTTGAGTTTTTAATTTGGTTTATTTTTTACTTCATTTCAAGGATTTCTGTTTGTCTTTTTTTCAGAATTTCTATCTCTTTATTGAAATGATCTTTTGCTTCCTGCATTTTCTCTTTTAACTGTTGATTGGAGCAATAATTTATTGTCAGCATTTGCTCTCTTATCCTTTGCTTCTTGAATCATTTTAATTATGTACATTCTGACTCATTTTCTGACATTTCTTCTACCATTGAGTTCTATTGGTATAGCATCTAGGTTTGTTTGGGACACTTTCTTCCCTTGTTTTTTGATGTTATTCATGTATCCTCCCCTCTAGATGTGTGGATCCAAGGTATTGCAGTTTCTCCCTGTAGGCTTAGAGTATCCCTGCAGGTTTCCAATACCTCACCTTAAAGCGGTAGATCAATATTAGCAGCACATAACACAAACAATGTGCAGCCTTAACCCAAATAGTCCCTATTAAGATATTAACAGTATTGTCTTAATAAACAGAGATGATGTGTTTGATTATTATCTACAGCATAAACAATAGGTTTGCAATAAGGTCAACAATTTCTAATGATGGACAAAGAGGATGGGCAGGGGTGTAGGATGTAATGTTAATGAGATAAGAATTGAGTCTACAGAGGTACTAGGTTGTAGGAATAGTGAAAGCAGAATCAAAAGAAATTGGTTGTTAGCATAAGAAATGGGAGAAAGAGTCTCCAAGGAAACAGATGGATAAGAGAAAAATAGTGAGGAAAATAAGCAAAACTGAAAAGTAAGAAATATTGTAATAATACTAATAAAAACAATTCTACAATAAAACTTTTCTGTACTATTCAAATCTCCTAGTCTTTAGTAGCCTGTGCATTAGAAGTACTGGATAATGTCCCAAGAAGGGAGCTGCTGCCTGACTAAGGATGGCAGCAACCAGGTTGGGCCTAATCCATGATAGTGGGCAGAAGCAACCCCATGTGTTGGTGGATGGCAGCTGCAGTACATCATGGAGACCGCAGGCTGGGCCTGGGCAGTTCTAGAGACACGTGCGGGCAGTGGCTGTCTTTTCTATTTTTCAATCTAGTACAGATTATGTAATCCTTCTCTGTACATCTATAGATTTTGAACTTCCCAGATTGCAATATCAGAGTTTGTATTTCAAGTTTATCTATCTATCTATCATCTATCTATCTATCTATCTATCTATCATCTATCTATCTAATCTAATTGCCTAGGTATAATCAATGACTTTAAAAAAATAAAAATTTGATAATTATTAAGATATTCCTTTATTAATATTTTCTGGCATTTTATTTTATTTTTACCTTAATTTTTATTTTTAATATAATTTGAACTTTTATTTTTAATTTTTAAAATAGCATTGTTATCTACTTTATATTTATACTGTTTATTTTATACTACATTTCTCATATGGCTATATTGGTCAAATTATTAATAATAGTGAATATACTTTGAATTAAAAATGTAGTTTACAGAGAAGGTGTAGTTATCATTTCCAACTTTTAATATCTTATAATTGTATCCAGCAAACTGAACACACTCATTTCCCTAAAGGAAAGAAGTGTTTACTATTGTCAGTGGTGGCATCTGTTTTGAGACTCATTCTGAGCAAGAAATTATGCTTTAATTGAAGCCATTATTAATCATGTGCAAATGAAAAGATTATAAATTTCTAAAATTTGTTTGTATTTTGCTTTATTTACCACTTAAACTCCTTTAAGTGGTTACAAGGAGCATTCAGTGATTGATCCTGAGTGATTTTGGAAAATGTTTTCTGTCTGCTAGGGAAGTCAAATGAGAGTCATAGACCCATCTATTGCCTCTATAGCCTAATACCTTCTGGGATAGAGTGATATTTTACAAATACAAACATATGATTCTTTGGGTTTTCTTATGATGTTTCAATACATTTATAGACAAGTTTACAATTGTTTTTATTTTCTGTTGCCTATGAAAACTTTCTGAGTAGTATGACTTTAAAATAATAATACTGCTCCTTGAAAATAGTGGTGAATTAATGTCATTGTAGGAGAAAGAGTCCATATGAGTATCTGAGGCAGAATGAAAATAAATGACTGATTTAACTCCCTACTGAACCAAGGCTCCTCAGCATTACCTTGGTGAAATTGGCAGCTGAAGTCAAAACGTTTTTTCACTTGGCTTCTAGCCCTCCTGGTACTATGTAAACCTGGGCAAAACTCTAAAAAATCTTTAAATTTCAGTTTAATTATCTACAAAGGGGTAATAATGCTACTTATTATCTCAGAGTCCTATGAGAATTAAATATGATAATACCTTGTACTTTCTGAACTAAAAAGTATAATACAGGATGGAAGAAAACACACGTCCTGTTTATTAGCCTAATTCAATTAAACACACTCTGATTGCCTCTATCCAGTAATGGAATAAGATATACAGCCTAGGAAAACTATATTTTTATTTTTCTCACACTCTCTGGAGCTAATCATGTTCCATCCATACAGCTATTCAAAAACTACTTGACAGATTCTTAGACTAAATGTAGTTGTTAAGATTTTTTTTCCTGTTTAAAATTCTACTTTTATCACTTCAAGAAATGTCACCCTAAAAACACATGCTGACAGATGATTGAGGGTTCTACTCAGAAGCAGCATAGAAAGCAAATGAATTCTTGAGGGAAAAGTAAATTAGAAATATTGGATTCATTAGAAGGCACATGAGTTTTTGTGATCTGTCTGTTAGCAATGTGTCTCTTACCTAGAGAGACTTGATTTATCTGAACTATCACATCAATGATTTCAGAAGCAGGAAATATTAAAATGTGCATTGCAGTTGAAAAGGAAAACAATCCAGAAACAACTGGTATATGGGAAATGAGATTACTGACATGATCTTGATGAATAAAAGCAAATGGGAATAGTTTGGAAAACCCTGACAATATCAGTGCTCCTTTGTATAATACTTTTGAAAAAAGTATTCATTTAAAAAGATATATGAAATAGCATATGTTTCATATCTATCTTTACTGAGGTCAAAGCAGAGCACAGAAACATACCTGAAGTAAATCATATCATGCACACACACACACACACACATCTACAATACAAATCTAAAATAATCTTAATTATCATTGAACTCTGCTGTCTCATAGGTGTATTAAAATAAAGATAATACTATTAAGTCTATAGCCTAGAGCTAGAATTAATTATATTAGATCGCATTTTGCTTGATAACCATCCAAATTGAGAATTCCTCTCAGTGAGTGGGTAGTCTCTTGAATGACCTCAGCTAAGTAAAAGAATTTTAAAAATTATGTCACCAATTCAAATCATCCTACTAGATTCTGAAGACTGAAAGAACTAATCAAATATAGATTAATTCAATAGGTAGACACCATCGACCTCATGGGTAAACACTTCTTTCTCACATGGTTATTTTTGTCTTGAAATATGCACATAGTAACATCACAACTTAAAGGAACAAAGTTGTTTAACTTATATTGTTGATTGGTATGGGTGCTCATAGTCATGAACAAAATTAATGGGGATGGCTGGAGTCTAACTTATTTGTCTTTAGCATGGGGAATAATCAATGATGAAGTAAAATTCACAAAATGGGTTCTTAGGTGGAAGACTGGATCATAGTTCATGAATAAATTTTGACCTGTGCACCAAAAAGTTATTCATGAAGTCTAAGGACAATTAAAATCATCAGTTTAACACAACCTTGTATCTTTAACAAAGGACTTTCCCCTTTGGATAGTTTGGAATGTAAGTCATAATATGATGTTATATGGCAAAAATACCAAGCAATCATTATCTAGGATCCAATAGGTGCAGCAAATACTGTCTTTTGCATAGAAAAGCATGGCAATTCAAGAAGAACACTCCACATTTTAATGGGTACAGAAAGGCCTGTCTAGAGGTTAGTCAATCTTCTCTTGAGAGACCATTGCGTAGAAAACTGTGATGTAAAGAGGAGAAAATAAAAAGAAGTGATAGCTTAGATAGAAGGCTGACCATAAAACAGCTTTATTTTGTTAGTATAAATATGCTCATTTTAAATTTTTTGAAGCTTACACACCCATTGTTTTTAATGCTCACTCTGATAAGTTCAGCTAAGTTAATAAATGGTGTGGTGATGTATCCGCATTGCCTCACTGAGTCAATTCAGCTGTTGGAAATACTTTACTGAAGAAGTGTGATCTGGGCAAATGAGATTGTTGCAGTCCCTCAGTGTCCTGTGTGCCCTAGGACAGGGGGCAGTTGCAGTCCAGAAGAGAAGTAGAATCTTGGAATGACACTTTATATCCCTATTCCTTAATGTAATATAGAGCCTAGATGACAACTGTTCTCACCGAGTGTTTGATTTAATAAATTGCTGAACAAATGAAACTTTTTGCTAAACATGTACTATCAGAAAAAGAGATGGGTGTGGGTGTGATAATGTAGATATGGAGCACAAACAATGTAATATATGGTCTCTAATATGAAGGATCACTATTGGATTCCTTAGAGATAATAGTGAAGATACTGAATTATACTGAAGTGATTCCATTTTCTCTGAACAAATATGAAATACATATAATAATTTAGCGAGTCTGGTTTTAAGTTGTAATGCATTTTACAGAAAATTTGCTAAAATGAATAATGATCACATCTTTACAAATTATAAAATATTAATCTAAAATGAGAAATTATTTGAAATCATATAGACAGAAAGATTGCTGAAATAATTTATACTCCGAAATGGTCAGGGATCATTATCACCACTCTATAAACTTGGTTTGAAGTTTTCAGGTATCCATATTCTACAAAGCCTTGAGTACTATTTATGGAGTTACCAAACTACTTTCTGTATTCTTTGTTTGAAAAGAGTCTTACTGGACAATAATATCAGAATTACTCTGGTCAAAGCATTTTAGGTTATTTGTTCCTATTCTGCACATGGTAAAGATGGTCTGAAAAAGACTGAGTAAGGTACAGAAGGCTGTCAATTGGGCTGAGTATGGGGACTATGTTTTTGCTATTTTATTTCTTTCATCACTGTCAATCTTTTTCTTAGGGAACACATGATGTATTTTCTTCATATACTGAACTTAAAAGCAGAAGACCTCCAAGAGGTGTCTGCTGTAAAATTCTCATCTGTCAGCACGCTTAGAGCAAATGTTTTATCTTACTGCTTTGTGGCAATATTTTAATGGGCACATGTACAGCATTTTCATCCCCTGTTACTTAATTCTCAATTTGCATGGTAACAACATAATAGCCTAAAAAAGATATTAAGAAAAATATAACTTCAACTGCTTATGATACCAAAATTGAAGAGATGCTATAAAAGCATTCATTTCAGACTGGAAAACAGCACTTTTATTCCCTCTAGGCAAGGTTGTGATGAAGACTAAAGGGGTTTATGACTGCTAAAATTTGCTTTATCCAGTGAGATCAGGATGTGCTTCTTTCCTTCCTTCCTCCTTCCTTCCTTCCTTCCTTTCTTTCTTTCTTTCTTTCTTTCTTTCTTTCTTTCTTTCTTTCTTTCTTTCTTTCAAGATCCCCTGTTACTCAGTCTTTAGAAGGTGGTAGGAAGCTTTCAGTCTTGTAAAAAGACTCTAAAAACAGCTCTGTTTGCTGTGGAGCACTTGTCCTGGGTTGTAGCAGGATATTCCAGAAAGATCTCCTATATTGATTGGTTGTGCTATGCTCTAGAATTCCTATATAGTAAACACACAGTCTCCAAGTACATTTCATATACATGAATTTCCTTCCTTGCCCTCCACCAGCTGAGCCATACCATTGTCTAGTTTGTGAGGTTTTCACTTTACCATAGTAGAACTCCCAACCAGGACTGGTGGTCCACTTGCTTAGATCCAGCTTTATGCTGATTAAGGGCATTGGCTGTGTTTATGAAATGGAATAGGAGGAAGGCATTGCTCCTGATACTCTTTGAACCTTTGAAATCTTTATTGATCAGAAGAACACAGGTTAAATAAAGATTATGTCGACTTTTCCACTTGATACAATTAAGTGTTCTAGTAGTGTGGAACCCTATAAGATAAACTTGAACTTCTTTACATTGACAAAAATGATCATAGAAGGTCTTGAACTCTGGAAAGCAGTGTGGAGATTCCTTAGAAAACTTGGAAAGGATCCACCATTTGACTCTGCTATCCCACTCCTTGGCCTATACCCAAAGGACTTAAAATCAGATGGCTACAGTGATGCAGCCACATCAATGTTCATAGCTGCTCAATTCACAATAGCTAGATTATGGAATCAACCTAGATGCCCTTCAGTAGATGAATAGATAAAGAAACTGTGGTATATATACACAATGGAATATTACTCAGCCATAAAGAAGAATATAATTATGGCATTTGTAGGTAAATGGATGATGTTGGAGACTGTTATGCTGAGATTAGCCAATCCCAAAAATCCAAAGGCCGAATGATCTCTCTGATAAAAGAATGATGATGCATAATTCGGAGGGGAAGGGTGGCAAGAATGGAGGAAGGATAGATAGCATAGAGGGAAGGGAGGGGTGGGGGTGGGGTGGGAGGTAAAAATAATAACAGAATGTGTGACAGATACCATTGCCCTGTGTACATGCATGAACACACAGATGGTGTGACTCTACTTTGTGTACAACCAGTGAAACAATAGCTGTACTCCATTTGTGTTCAATGAATCAATAAGTAAATAAAAAAAAGAAGGTCTTGAGGATGTGAAAAAATGAAATATTATGCACAATATTGTTTTGAAGGCCACTTAATGCCCCATTTCATTGAGAATTGAGGGTTAGTAAATGCAAATTTCTGTAGTCACTTTATAAAATTAATGGGAATTCTTGTTGCTGGGGCCCTGATATGGGGTGTCCTAAGTAATTTTGTTAAGCACAAAAATGTATGCAAAAAATGTACTCGAAACATTTTATCTCGTGTCAGAATGTAGGTACTATCAGAATCCCCAGAGTCAATTGTGGAGATCTAGGCATCTGGGTAGAACTGCAGAGCAGATCGGCACATTTTTAATATCTGCTTCTCTCATGGTAGCTGATCCAACCAGATTATGCTTGGGTGGACTGCCTGAAAGCAATTTAATTATAGTCAAGCATGAGAATTTCATAATTTCACCAAAAGCAAAGCCCAATCAGAGGTTTCATATGTTGATGTCCATCTGCATCATTTAGCTATTTTTATTGTAGCCCACACTTACTTATTTATAGCATGGTCACCTGTATAGAAAAACAGTGACAAAACAGTGATGAGTTTAAAGTTTAATGTCAATTATTCTACATTTTTTATAGGATCTGTCTGTGGGAAGCAATCTGAGCAATGAGAGTTCTCCAACCACATAATGTGAGATGTACTATTTTTATGTAGTTGACCACAAAATATTTGTTTACCAGGAATTTGAGGTTAATATTGATTTATTAGAAATAGTGCTTCTCCAGGGAGACACTAAAATTCTTCCTGTAGATTTTCAAAATACTCTGCTGATTACCATGGAATGTACATTTTACCAAGTAGCATACGGATTTGTCTTCCTCATTTAAACAGTTTTTTTTATTCTAAACTTCTGTGTTATATTTTATGATGTGCTAAGTTCAAGATTTCCTTGTTTCATTGCAGGTGACATTGAATATTATTTAATAACACCTATCACTTAAATATACATTCTTAGGATAGATAGAATATGTTTTTGAAGGAATTTTATATTTTTAAAAATGCAATTGAATGTAGATGAATAAATTCTCTGTAATTACATAGTATCTGTTTGAAGTGTGCTTTATAAACTTTTCTTTTTTACAGCTTTATTTCATGAATTTTTAAATTTAAAAGCTTTGTTTTTAGAGGTCAGTGTTGGATCACCTGCATAATGTCATACAAAAGTATTTATTTATTCATTTCCTTATTTTTCAGTACATACCTGTTGAATATATAAAAGTAAATGACAGTAACACTGCTGCAGTATTTCAACATCTGTGACGATTATGGTCGATTATATGTCCTTTGAAATGGGGGGATTATTTCTTCTCAGTAGTTTTCTTATATATTAAAAGATGGGGTGAACTGCTTAATTTTGTAAATTTCTTTCCAGAACCAACATGCTCAGATGTTGGATTTTCCCAAAAACAGAAACACACCCGTGGCATTAGAACATGTATTTATTCAATCATTAAAAAAACCACATCAAGAGCATCTGTTTATCAAGAGCATCTGTTTATCAAGAGCATCTGTTTACCAAAATTGTGTCACCTCTGTGCTGGCTGCTGTGGTCTAGAATCAGCCATCCTCATTGCCACTGGTGTAATTTTCAGCAGTAGCCAACAACTGCCACAAGGTTGGAAACAGTATCATGAAACTTCTCTCCTCCTTTCTCTTCAGATTTTCCAGCAGCATCTCCTATTGGCAGAATCTAATGGGAAATGGTCGTCCAAAGGAACCTAAGAAACATAGTTCTAGACACCCAGACTTAGTAGTCCAGAATATGGACTGGGGTTGAGAGATAATCATTAAATAAGTGGCATATAGATGTAGAAATTATTTATGTTACAACAATTATTCATTAAGCTGAGGAATTGAAAAAAGAATACAAATTTTCAACACCAAGAAAACAAATTGTGATCAACGCACAGCAAAAATTGTACTAAATAACTTAAAGTTATAGATCAGAATAAATTGCATTGACAAAAGGAAACACTTGCAAGTTACAATTACAGTGTAAAGCAAGGTTCTGATATATATATTTATATTTATATTTTTATGTATATATATATAGAATTTATATTTATATTATATACAGAATTTAGTTACCTGTCTTCATAACCTGCAATGTATTATTTTAAACTTTTTATTGTAACTGTGCATAGAAGGAAAGTGAATAAGCTACATTTTATACTATTATTAGTTTTCCAACATTTTCTGTAATGGGCATGTGTTACATACAGAAAAACCATTTCACAAATAGCATTTGGGCAGTCCCCTCTGAGACACTATGCTAAGTGTGCCACGTGGAATTACTTTGGTCTCCCTCTGTGAGCCTGAATGAGTTATTCCAACTTTTACTTAACCATGCTTGTTCATTCTTCTATTTTCAAACTCCTGTTACTTTATCATAAACCCCTCAGAAGATATTGTAAAGAGTAGTCCAAGAATGTTGGGGTTTTTAGCCCCTTTACCCCTCTCGACCCTCGAAAAGGGGAAAGAAGCACAGCCGGACAAGGCTGGACCGGGAAGTCAAAGGCTGGCTGACCGCCCACACCCAGCTCTCCAGTGGAGGACAATCAGACACCTCAGGGAGACCAGTCACAGCAGGAACTCGTTTATTGAGGAAGTCACACATCTCTTATGCAGGGTGAGGGACAGGAGGGGACCAATCAGCTTAAAAGTTAGCAGGCCATAGGCGGTTCACGAAAGTTAGCTCCCACATGAAGGTAGAGCGGGCATGAACAGATCACATTCACGGAACTATTGTGGGCCAATCCCTCCCCGTTATTACCTCTGGTAACACCCCAAGGCCTCAGGTTGTGTCTGCACTCCAGGAAGTGAGGAGCAGCTTGAGTTAGGTGTCGTTTTCCTAGGCTAAGCCTGCGAGTTAAGTTTTATTTCTCTCTTAGCTGCCGTGTCCTTCATGGCTCCCAACACAAGAAGAGGAAATTAACCATGGGGAATTTATCTTAATACTGAGAAAATACTTATTTTCAAAAAGTGAAGAATCAGGCAAAGGGGAGCAAAAGTCCAAAGCAAGTTTTTAGGACAATCTGACTATCAAATTGGAATTGGTATTCCAAAATTGAGATTATTGATACAAATTGAAAAGTACCCATAAAGATTGACTAACAAACTATTCAGAAAAAAAGGGAAAGCTATTAGAAGTCTGAGTGTGAGAAATTTAAGTAGGAATACAGAAACATATGGATAAAACCTACTGTGATCAATGGATGCCAAAATTTTATTACTTTCTAGTATTTTCTCTAGTGACTATGTATTGTATTCAGAATTAGAAAAATATATTTTTCTTGTGTAGGTCTGTACATTATTTTAGAATGAAAATGTTTAGCTCTTAAACACAGAATATTAGAAAGCAGACTCTGGTATAGCCTACGTATTCTCTGAGAAGTTCAGGGAGAATGGTGCTTTGAGTCAGGAAACTCAGAACAAGTTTTATGAAAGAAGATAGCAACTGCATCATGGGAAGAATATAGAGAATTTTAGTTGTTGTGATAATTAAAAATAGCACATTATTACATACAATGCCATGTATACTAGTGATAAACCTTGGCAGGCTACATGTTGTTCTAAGCACTTTAGTGATTCCCCCATTCTTGGAAGCCTGGTATTGTTATTACTTTATTAATTAGTGAAGACATATTAGAGGCCAAATGAGATAAGTTGCCCCAGACCATACAGTTAGTAAGTCGCAGATCCAAGATGGAAACTCAGACCCTTGAACTGTGGAGATTGGCTCTGACTCCCACACTGCCTTGCAGTTAGATGGGTAGGTTTGCAGGAGATTGGGAGGTGTTAACCAACGTAGAGCCTAGAAAGTGAGCTATGTCTTAACTGAGTCACATTTTACCAACCAAATCATTTTGTCCCTTGTTATCAAATTAGTCAATGTAGATGGCACTCTTAATGGCAGACTGTCTGACTCTAATCAGATAAGCTTTCCTCAGTGATGAATCTAACTCATGACTGACACGAGTATACTTTCTGTGGCACGTTGCCATTTTTCATGGACTCCCTTTAAGAGGCCTCCCTACATTCCCCCCAGCAAACCCTTGTGATCTTCCATTCAAATATTCTTTCTCCACAATCATGGCTTATTCCTGGGGATAAGATTCTTTAGTACTATGTTTTAATTACAGGAATACACAATGTCCTGATTCCTAGTGGTGTGAGCACATATGTACACAACATACACATGCATGATTTTTTAAAATTAAAGCATGTTATTTCCCAAAGGGATAAGTCAAAGAACTGCAAACTGTCAGTTTTCATGTATGTTTATAGTGTGCTTAAAATGTCTTTACCGTTGAAGCTAAAGATTTTAGGTCAACATTCTAAGATTTATTTTGACCAAAAAATTCTACCCATTTTTTAAAAGACATTTGCTCAAAATTTGCCTTTCCGTAAATGTTAACTGTACATACTTTTGGGGAGCAAATATTCTCAGGATTTACTCTGTTTGTTAAGGTGTTGCTACTAACATATGATATATTTCTAACAGGTAAGCTGTTGTTCTTTACAGATTATTAATTTGGTATGGTAAAACTTTTCCATTTTGGCATGAATAATAATTATACAATCCTAATTTTCTCAGTAGTGTTATCCAATATCTAATGCCATTATCATTAAACATTTACTGTGTTTATTTGAGCCTGGTTTTAGGATTCGAACAGATATAAATAAGGATGTTTATCTGTAAGGAACTAAATTGAAAACAAATTGTTAGAAAAATATTTTGGATGAATTTGTAGGTTAGATTCCATTACAAAAACTTTAAGAAATACTACAAATTCTATGGCTTCTTATTAATGCCACCGAAGTTAGAGGGCAAGGTTAGATTTCTAAGATCTCTTTCATTCTTCCTACATGCTAAGGTATTTGATAGGTGATGAATGTTCATTGTCCTGTATAACCTTTACAAAATTCCGAAAATGTGATTAGTTTTCTTCTTAGTTTGAGAGAGGGTTCTGAAAGGTCTGATGGAGGTGAAGTGACTAAACTGAAATCACACAGGTATTAAAAGGCAGAAGTGGGACTTGAGCAAAAGTGCTTTAACTCTAAAGCCACTGTTCTTCCTGCTACATGTTCTAAATGTATTTGGTGGGACTGAAATCGTTTTCATAGAATAGCAAAAGGGATTCTTGCCACCTAATAGGAATAACTAAAAGCTCTTCTCATTCTCTTGAAAGAGATCTGGACCCAAAAATCTGAGCAAATGAAAATGAATTATAATATCTTTAATTAATGATAAATTAACATTACTTACCATATGATATGGAACCCCTTAGAAAACAAGACAGATTAGGACTTGCTCATGGGAGAAATGACCAGTTGCCAGAGAGAGTGAACCTCTAATTTGTTTTGTAGGAACAGGATGAGAAATACAGGTGGTGAAACTGAGGCATCAGAGGCTACCGTGGTGATTTTCCTTGGATGCCAGTTCCCTCTCTGCGAAAATTACTCTTGGGTTTTGGGCCTTATTGTGATTTCTGGTTTTTGTTTCTGGCCTTGACTATGTGCTGATTCTGAATGTTCCTTTTTTCTCACTTTGGAATCTTTCCTACTTCTGACCATCTCTGATTCCCTCACCATAGAACTGACTGTTGTCCTTGGAAGTGTCCCTCCCCACCTGCTCCTAACTCAGCGGAAGCACCACAACTCCCTAGTGTGTTGCTAAATGGAGGGCTCTCCCACTTCCAGCCCACGTCAGCCTTTGACCCTTTTCTGACTTGCTTTCCCTGAACCCACTCCACCTCTCTGTGAGGCTGCAGTTCGCTAATTTGAAAGATGTATTTTATCACACATCTGAATCTTCACAGAAGGATACTCCTTGCATGTGGAATCTACAATGTACTTGTACATTTCAAAAATAAACTCATTTGTAGGTCAACGATAAATTTCATGGCTTTCAGAATCTAAAACAACTAAATAAATATGTATCCTCTCCCAAGCTGCCTCAAACTTATCTACATAGATTTAATTTCTAATGCGGTTAAATATGCACTGAATTGTAATTTTAGAGACCACTACAGGAAATTAAATTTAAAAAATAAACAGCATAATAACAAATAGTATTGTTTTTATTTGTCACAGATAGGGCCATTTGAGGAAAAGATATTAAACAGAAAATACATAGGAGCTGTGCAGAGAGTTTAAGTGATTTAAAACTTTTAAAAAACTATGTAGATTGGTGACACATATTGGTTATTAATTCTCTAGAATATTTCTTGAAAGTTTATAATATACCTTTTCCTGAATGTCGTGAACCAAAACTGCTAAGTTAAAAATATCTGATGAGTTTGGAAACATTAAATATAATGAATGGGGTGCGATAGAAAAAGGAGGAGGTGGGACAGAAGGGGAAGAGAGTTAACCATGCAGAGTAGAGAATTGTGCTGAGAAAATAAAGTGATGATTAGAAGATGGTTGAGAGGTAAGAATCTTTTTCAAATAAATTTGTGACCAAATTTGAAAACCACCACTATTTTAGGCAGAACCAACTGAATCAAGGTTAACATTGATCAGAGAAAAGGTGGAGCCCATGCTACCCACAGAATATTTAGAAAAAGCAAAATATGGGGAATTTGAATTACTGACCAATTGTTACAGTTATTGGCCAAACATTTTATTGGTTTGAGGACCAAAAAGAGGGATGGAAATGTTTGTGCTGTTCAAAGAGGTTAGAGAATAATTAACTCTGATGTGTTGAGCACTTATGACAAGAAAAATGCCTATATCAAAATTCTATGATGCTCATCTTCTTACTAACGGGGGCCCATCTACATTCCTGCATGTGACTCCAATTTAAAAGTTCTCTGTAAAATTACAGTTCTTCTTTAAGTGTATGATCTTTATATGACAATTTGTTTTCTGCCTATTACCAAGGAGAATTTTACTGATGAATTATTTGCCTTATTTTTGCCCTCAAGATTAGATGTACTCACTATTAAGGCATTCAAAAACAAATAATCAGATTTTCAATAAGAAAGAGAGGAAAGGCTTAATGTAGTACTGATTTGTTTGCATATATACGCAGCCAAAATTGCTTAGTTGGAAAAAATTTGATTAGACAAAAAAAGAATTTACATAAAGGGAGACAATAAGAAATATTCTAAAATATTGAATGAGCTATTATTTAAATAAAATAAAACATAAACAATAATTCCACATTTGTAAGAGTATTACAGTCACTGTTAATAAAAAGCAGCTGCTAAAGATGGTAATACACTTAAAAAATAAAATAATGTGTATTGAAAAATCTTTGTCAAGGAATTAATTCTGCATTTAGCTATACAAGAAAATAAGGTAAATGAGATGATGACAAGCCTATATCATTTATTCCTAATTTTGCTGTGTAATTTCTGCTCACTTGCTTGTATTGTGTTTTACCCTCCTGTCCACCAGTTTGAATTGATATTTTCTGAATGATTTTTATTATGTATTGGGTATGTTTATGAACATCATGAACTTAAGTTTTTCAAATAATTTTGCTATATACTATATATTTATGGAGCTCTTCAAATCCCACTTTAATGTGTCTCAAATATTCATATAGCTTTACTAAGTTTTTATACTGCTAATCATCAAAGAAAGCATGAGGTAAATTTAAATACATACAAGATAATCCAAGATTCAAAAAGAGAAGAATCTGATTCTCTGGGAAGCAGTCTCTACTCCTCATCAATCCCCTGCTCTTTACCACATCTGATTACCTCGATCACCTGCAGTCTACCAGCCTAGCGCTACATTTGAGTGCAGATTGCTCACTGACCGCCGCCTATCATCCATCACTTGCCTGTCTGCCTGCCTCTGGCCTGCCCCTCGCCTGCCTCTCACCTACTCATTGCCCACCAACCGAGGTTCACCTGCTGATCGTCCACCAGTATCCTGCGGAGCCTACAGACCATCAGTGGATCACCAGCTGCCTGCTGTTGCCTGGAAATTCACCATCACAGTGCCCGCAGGTTTGGTTGCACGTGGCTGCTGCCATTTGGGGCGGGGGGGGGGGGGAAGCCAGGAGCTGCAGGACTGCCAGCCTGACTGATAGCACCCTGCCTCCAGGACCCCCGGCTTGACTGACAGCACACCACCTCCAGGGGCCTGGCCTGACCGTCTGCACCCCACACAGTCTTGGTGCCCATGCCCTGCGCTGCCTCTCACCATTTGCCAACACGTTTGGAAACCAGTGCAACCATTTTGGATTATCTGCAAAAACTGTCATTAGGTGGGGCAAGTCCCATCCTGAGACGCCCACTGGAGACTGGAAGCCCATTGTCAGGTAGCTCTCATGCCTCAGGCTACTAAAGACTGGGAGGTTTGAATAGGATATGATGGTTATAGTGTATATATTTTTTCTCCTTTGTGATAGCTTTTAAACTTTTATTTCTATACTTTTCTTGCTTTCTACTTTCCTTTTGTTTACCTGTTTCCTCAAGAGCTTTTTCTCACTCTTCCTATGATCTAGAACTTCTTCATACTCTTTTCTTACACTGTTAACAATTACAGCCTACACCCCTCCCCATCCTCTTTGTCCTCCATTAGAAACTGGAGTCCTTACCGCAAATCGGTTTGTTATATTGTAGATAATAATAGAACTCATCCTCTCTGTTTATTATGACAATATTGGAACAATATTGTAACAAAAAGACTACTGTATCAATAGTCTTCATAGGGGCTATTTGGTTTACAGCTGCATATTGTCTGTACTGGGTGTTGCTAATATTGATTCCCCCTCTTAAAGAAGAACTTTCAGATAACGATAGGGTCACTATAAGCCTATAGGGCAGAAACTATAATACCCTAGATCTGCATTGCTGGAGGGGAAGATACATGAACAACATGAAAAAACAAGGGAGGAAAGTGTTCCAAACAAACCAAGATTCTACACTAACAGAATCCAATGACAGCATGGTAGAAGAAATGCCAGAAAAGGAGTTCAGAATATACATGATTAAAATGTTCAGAGAAGCAAATGATGAGTTAAGAGAGCAAGTGCAGTCAATGATTGACCATTCCAATAAGCAACTGAAAGAGCAACTACAGGAAACAAAAGATCACCTCAACAAAGAGATAGAGATTCTGAAAAAGAACCAAACAGAAATCCTTGAAATGAAGGAAACAATAAACCAAATTAAACACTCCATGGAAAGCATCACCAACAGATTAGATCACTTAGAAGACAGAACCTCAGACAATGAAGACAAAATATTGAATCTTGAAAATAAAGTTGCCCAAACAGAGAAGATGGCAAGATAGCATGAACGGAACCTCCAAGAACTATGGGATATCATGAAAAGACCAAATTTAAGAATTATTGGGATTGAGGAAGGCACAGAGATACAAACCAAAGGAATGAACAATCTATTCAATGAAATAATATCAGAAAGTTTCCCAAACCTGAAGAATGAAATGGAAACTCAACTGCAGGAGGCTTACAGAACACCTAATGCACAAAATTACAGCAGATCCACACCAAGACACTTATAATGAAAATGCCTAATGTACAAAATAAAGACAGGATTTTAAAGGCTGTGAGAGAAAAGAAACAGATTACATATAGGGGGAAACCAATACAGATATCAGCAGATTTCTCAGCCAGACCCTAAAAGCTAGAAGGGCCTGGAACAATATATTTCAAGCTCTGAAAGAACATGGCTGCCAACCAAGAATCCTATATCCAGCAAAGCTAACCTTCAGAATTGAAGACCAAATAAAATCCTTCCATGACAAACAAAAGTTAAAGGAATTCACACATAGAAAGCCTGCACCTACAGAACATTCTCAGCAAGATATTCCATGAGGAAGAAACAGATGACAACAATGTAAGTCATCAAAGTAAAGAACTATCCCAAAAGAAAAGCCAATTAAAGGAGAAACCAAGTCACATTAAATGTATCAAAATCTCCGGGACACTATGAAAGCAGTACTAAGAGGAAAATTCATTGCACTGAGTGCATTCAAGAAAAGAATAAAAAGTCAACAACTCAACGACCTAACCTTACATCTCAAAGCCCTAGAAAATGAAGAACAGAACAACACCAAAAGTAGTAGAAGACAGGAAATAATCAAAATCAGAGCTGAAATCAATGAAATTGAAACAAAAGAAACAATTCAAAAAATTGACAAAACAAAAAGTTGGTTCTTTGAAAAAGTAAACAAAATAGATAAGCCCTTAGCCACACTAACAAAGAGAAGGAGAGAGAAAACTCAAGTTACTAAAATTTGTGATGAAAAAGGAAATATCACAACAGACACCATTGAAATTCAAAACATAATTAGAAGCTACTTTGAAAACCTATACTCCAATAAAATAGAAAATCTTGAAGACATCGACGACAAATTCCTAGAGACATATGATCCTCCCAAACTGAACCAGGAAGACATACACAATTTAAACACATCAATTTCAAGCAATGAAATAGAAGAAGCCATCAAAAGCCTACCAACCAAGAACAGCCCAGGACCAGATGGATTCTCAGCTGAGTTCTACAAGATCTTCAAAGAAGAACTTATACCAATACTCCTGAAAGTATTTAATGAAATAGAAAAAGAGGGAACCCTTCCAGATTCATTCTATGAAGCTAGTATCACTCTAATACCAAAACCAGACAAAGACACATCTAGAAAAGAAAACTTTAGGCCAATATCTCTGATGAATATAGATGCTAAAATCCTCAACAAAATTCTGGCAAATCGCTTACAAAAACATATTAAAAAGATAGTGCACCCCGATCAAGTGGGGTTTATCCCAGGGATGCAAGGTTGGTTCAACATCCGGAAATCAATAAATGTAATTCATCACATCAATAGACTTAAGGTTAAGAATCATATGATTATTTCAATAGATGCTGAGAAAGCATTTGACAAAATACAACATCCCTTCATGCTCAAAACACTAGAAAAAATAGGGATGGTAGGAACATACCTGAACATTGTAAAGGCTATTTGTGCTAAGCCCACTGCCAACATCATTCTCAACGGAGAAAAACTAAAAGCATTCCCTCTAAAAACTGGAACAAGACAAGGACGTCCACTGTCACCACTTCTATTCAACATTGTGCTGGAAATGCTAGCCAGAGCAATTAGACAGACCACAGAAATTAAAGGTATACGAATAGGAAAAGAAGAACTCAAGCTGTCTCTATTTGCTGATGACAAGAAATAAAAGGAAGAATCAATAAATGGGATGGGTGCAAACTAAAAAGCTTTCTCTCAGCATAAGAAACAATCAAGAATGTGAAAAGAGAGCCTACAGAGTGGGAAAAAATCTTTTCCACACACACTTCAGACAGAGCACTGATCTCCAAAATTTATAAAGAACTTACAAAACTGTACACCAAAAATGCAAAGAGCCCAATCAATAAATGGGCTAAGGAACTGGGCAGACACTTCACAGAAGAGGATATAGAGGCTATTAACAAATATCTGAAAAAGTGCTCATCATCTCTCGTAATTAGAGAAATGCAAATTAAAACCACCCTAAGATTTCATCTAACTCCAATTAGAATGGCTATTATCAGGAATACAAGCAATAACAAAAGTTGGCATGGATGTGGGGAAAAAGGCACACTTGTACATTGCTGGTGGACTTGCAAATTGGTGCAGCAACTTTGGAAAGCAGTATGGAGATTCCTCAAAAAACTTGGAATGGATCCACCATTTGACCCAACTATCGCACTCCTCGGTTTATACCCAAAGGTCTTAAAATCAGCAAAATATAGGGATGCAGCCACATCTATGTTCACAGCTGCTCAATTTACAATAGCTAGATTGTGGAACCAACCTAGATGCCCTTCAATTGAAGAATGGATAAAGAAATTGTGGTATATACACAATGGAATATTACTCAGCCATAAAAAAGAATAAAATTGTGGCATTTGCTGGTAAATGGGTGGAGTTGGAGAATATCATGCTAAGTGAAATAAGCCAAGTCCAAAAAACCAAAGTCCGAATGTTTTCTCTGATCAGTGGATGCTGATACCTAACAGGGTGGGGGAGTGCCAGGGGTTATGGGGAGGATAGAAAAGAATGGAGGAAATATGGATGGTGTGGAGGAAAATGGGATGGGAGGGGATGGGGGCAGGAAAAATAGTAGACTGAGACAGACAGCATTACCCTATGTAAATGTAAGATTATATGAACTGTGTGAATAAAAATAAATTAAAAAAATAAACAAATGCACACAAAACCAAAGTTGAGAACTCTTCTGTATTGCTCTCAAATTCAGAGGTTACCACACACACACACACTCACACACACACACACACACACACACACACAAACACCATGGAGGAAGAGGGAAGAAAGAGAAAGAGAGAGGGAGAGAGAGAACACCAAATGCTTAGACCACAGACTGCAGATGGGAGCATTGACCAGTTCCTGGAAAATGTGAAAAGGAATCAAGAAGATTATACTTCCAAAACACATAGAACATAGTAATGTTGGCAAATCTTCCCACTTGAAGTGATCAAGAAAGCCTAGCAGTTGTAAAAATGCACCACTCTGAGGGGCACAAGGGAAGAAGAAACAGTCGCCAACAGGACAGGTGCAGAATCCAAACAGAAAATGTTCAAGATACTGAACAAGATATTGAAAATTCTCTAGCAGTGCTCTGCATTGGGGAAGAATTGAAGAGGTATATTAAATCAAGATATTAGCACCAAGCCTAGAGTAATAGACAGCAGAATGAAATGAAGGACAGTTTTCAGGTGCAAAAGTAAACTGATAACCAAAAGAGTAACAGCAAGTTTACCAATGAGTTTAAAATATCAAAGAAAAGACCAGACACAGTTGAAACAATTAATGATGCAGAAGAAAAGCTCGTTTTAGTTGAGGTGAATACCAAGAATAAGGGCACAAAATTGAAGTAATTAATATATTGAATAGATGAGGAATAATTTGTCATCAATTAGAAGTTGAAAAACCTAACAAATGGAAAAGGAATATTGAGATATAATAGAAGAAAACTTTTAAAATGGAATCTACCAGTCAAAAACCAAAATCATGTTCAGGTTATAATAGATACAGAGCAATTAACACAAAGACATATACCATTTAAGTCAGCATACTTCAAGGGAAGAAAATAAATGCTGGGAAGAAAATATTTTTTCTCTACAGAGGGAAAACAAATCCAACTGGTCTCACATATCTTCACAATAACATGCAATGCCCAAAGAGAAAGGTAAAGCACACAATTCTAAAGAAAAAAAGAGAAGTATTGTCTAGGATCCATACCCCAAACTGTTTTTGTGTCTGCCCATCTCACAGTATGGATGTGAGGCAGTATGGTTTCTACCCTATAAATTTATTTTCTAGTACCTCACTTGCTGAAAAACTGCCAGTCTGCTTTCTTGGTTTCAGGCCACAGAGCAGCCAGGAAAGCAACCTGCTCTTTTCTGCCATCTTTGGACTACTCTGCAATAGGTTGTTTTGATTTAGAGGATTTTGATAATATTGGTCTCTTCCTGTCATTCAATGAATCATATTTTACTTATTTAATTTTATTTATCTCTTCCTCCATTGATGAATATACGTAAAACATATAATATTGTACACATTTATATATTTAATAAAAATTTATGATTTATTCTATTCTTTAAGCCCTAGCTCTTTGTGCTAAGCTTCCTTGAGATATTCAGATGATGTTAGGGCTTTGTGCATTCCCTTGCACTCATCTCTGATTCTCTGGGTTTTTAGTCTCCCTCATCCACGTCAGCACAGCCAGAATATTGCCAAGTTCCCTTCTGCTCTTGCTTCTCAATTTTTCCTTCATTCATTGGCGTATTTATTTAGTACTTACTATGTCCAAACATTGTTCTACTGGGCATGAACATAAAGCAATGAACAATGAAGACAAACTCTCTACCTCCAGGAAGTTTCGTTGCTATACAGTAGGATAGACACAATTGCAATGTTAGGACACATTGTTTTGCCATTTTCTGTAGCACAGCTTTAGGACGAGACCAAGATTGCCCAACCTCAGCATGAATTGCATAGTATGCTAGGTAATTCTTTTTTTCCTTTTCTTTTTCTTTTTGCTGTTTTTGGAAGGGAGTCCTGGAGATTGAACTCAGGGGCACTCGACCACTGAGCCACATTTCCAGCCTTATTTTGTATTTTATTAAGAGACAGGGTCTCACTGAGTTGCTTAGCGCCTTGCTTTTACTGAAGCTGGTTTTGAACCCTTGATCCTCCTGCCTCAGCCTCCTGAGCTGCTGTGATTCTATGGGTGAAAGATTGTTCTGTGTATTGTAGGATGTTTATCAGCTCTTTTAGCCACTGGTTACTGGATTCCAGCAGCACCCCAAAGATGGGATAACTAAAACTATTTGCAGACATTGCTAAATGTCCACTGACAGGCAAAATCACCTTGAGTTCAGTATCACTGGGTGACATCACTCACTGGGGTTCCCCTTTAAGACATTCCAATTGTCACTCTGCTCCACAGCTGTATCAGCCTCTATCCCTAGCTGATGCGCCTTTTAATTTGCTTTGGAAAAATGCAGCCACTTCTCAAGTGCACAATTTTGCAAACCAAAACCATCCCACACTGGGGAGTAGATGCTTCCTAGAAGAAACATTGTAAGTTTCTGGCAAAGTGAATGTTTTATTTCCAAATTAAATATATTTTACTTGAATTCTGAGTGTGTATACTGCATAGTGATCATCTTTTCCTCTCTATAATTGATTCATAATATGTTGCTGACCCTTTTGTTGTGTCTTCCACAACTTCTTCATAGACGCACAACTTTCTGTAGGTCTACTTATTGTGCATGTCGTTATACTGGGAACATAACCCTATGCTGAACTACTAATTGTTTTCTATAAAATTCAGACTAACTGCTCTTTGCTTTCTCAGAATACCTCTCCCTTCAAATCAGTGATGAAATTAACTGCAACATTCTTTGAAAACTAGGTTCTACGTTTTTCTTGGCAGTTTATTTTAGTTTTATGAGTGGAGTTGGCATTGAACTACCCTCTGATGGAAACTTTTGTTAATCAGATTTTTCTGATTCTGTTGCAAATTTTTCAGACTTGGCTCTGTGAGCACACCCAAACTAAATATTCCCCCTTTTAATTGAACCCTTTGCATCTCCTTTTGTTGTCCTTGAGAGATAGTTATTGGAAGTGCTCAAATTTCCATTACCAATAGAAAAAGAAGTATTTATTCTATTACAAGCAATAACCACGGATATATTTATAGTTTGTCAAAAAACAGCATCAGCTCCTCTGCAATGCTGCTCCATTTAAGCGTAGCACTAAATTTACATATGTGGAGCCTCCAGTTGTCTCTCCTCTGGCTTTGTGCACTCAGTTGTGCATGCTCATCATTTGTGGGCATGTCGTGGCACAGATTCCAAAGCCTCATATGCCTGTTCTGAGCATACTCCAGATTTTGTTGTACTGCCCTTCTTTATTCAAGACAATTGCTAAATGAGAGATCTATTTTCAGTAGCCACCATGAATAAAATCATTTTTTGAGTAGCTACCACAACAGTGATAGAAGCAAGGTGACCAGAAAAGAATGTTCCACTCTCACAGGACGTGAGTGCATGTATACACACATGTGTGCACACACACACACACACACACACAGAGACACACACAGTTTCTGTCTGCCGCACTGTGGATTCAAGAGCTGTAGAACTTTGCTTATGAAATTATAGCTTAACTCTCCTAGTGAATTAGGTACTAGATTCATCTGCTCTTTTGAGAGACATGATTGAAGACTGTATATACTAGGAAAGTCCTCTTTGTGAGAGTTGTTTCATTGTGATGGAAAGTTCATAAAATACCTGAGAAATTCATTGTTTTATAAGAGAGGATTTTCAAGAAAAGAGTTGAGAAGAGCAGAAAATGTAGTGGGGTCTGGTTGCTAGGTGCTTTAGGTTAACCTCTGTGCTCACTTCTAAATGCTCCTGAATATGCTGGTTTTGACATAAATTAAAGGAAAAGATGTAGAAGTCCCAGTTGCAGTGTGATCAATGCTCCCTGACTAATGATCATGAAATTTTTTTTCTGTTTTTCCTCTCATCTGCAATATGTAACTTCTCACAGATTTCTTTTAACTTTATCAAAAATGGGCTTATAGCCTAAAGGAAAATGACAACTAGGCAACAACAGATTTTAATGACTGTCTAGTCCAAAATATGGGTTATTTTAAAATATTAAAATGGCAACCGTGAACCCCCTTTGAATTCCTGAATGGTGTTCTGCATATCGCCAGCCCCTTTATTTTGAAATACATGTAGATAACAAAAGACTGACAAATCTAAATTGCAGATGGTTTTTCCCTTTCTCTCATTTCATTCATTTTTAATGCAGATGATGGGATCTTTGGGACTTGGAGCCATATTTGACAGCTTTTTCATGTTTATTTGGACGGTGAGTTATGCTACAATTTGGATTTGAGGCACTCTTTCCAAGAATAAGTCATTTGTAATCCATGCATTTTTTAGTACCTAACATGTGAATAAGCAGGTTTTATTGTTTCTTTCTTGTGATTTATATGTTTATTTGTGTGTATCTTTTTTAACCAAAGACTCAGTTTTCTTCTGATTTTAGTCAAAAACGGCTGGCTATATTTCTGTTTTTAGTGCAGCAAAGCTAAAAGCTGAGAAGGCAAACAAAAACTATCCAAGTGAAATCCCATTGTTTATTTTAACAAATAAAAAATTCTTTAAATACATAACTTATCTGTGTATTTATAATGTGAGCTCCTTTAACATTTGTCTCAGAATCAGTCCCCAACATTTTGCACAGTCCAGATCCACAATAAGTAACTAAGACCTCACTCAAGAAAACAATGAATTTCATGAATTCTTCCTAAGGACTTAGACAAGTGTCACCATCAAAAAACTGTTCGATAGTACTATAGACTCTCAGCCATTTCTTCTCCTGCAAGAAAAGCTTTATTACAAGTATTTTGCTTTTAAAAAAATTATTGATGACATGCAATTTTCATATCAGATTTTAAATAAACAGTTTTTTAAATCCCACATCTCTACACTGCTATTATCATACTTTTGTTGTACTACTGGTTATTCTTATTGTGCAGTGAGGTTTGGGATAGGAATGGACATTGAGAGACCAAGAAGTGGTCATTATGACCCATACATTCTCACTTCTTTCCTCAATGACCAAGAGCATGGAATGTGAATATAGTAAATAACTTCCAAGTCTTGAGAATTTAAGAGATATTTCTTTTCCTCATCTTTTTAGTGATTGTCTATGCAATGAACCCAAATACCGGTGTTGAAGCAGTTAAGATATTTTACTGATGTTTGAAATTCATTAATTCCTCTTCTTCCTGATATGTTTTAGATATTTTAGTTCTGCAGAATTTTAAGTCTTCTTACTCGTAAGTACTGCCAAGTTTATCTCTGCTTTCTCAGAAATCTAAAAGAGACTCCTTATTTATTTATTTATTTATTTTGTAAAACTACTCAATTGTTTGCACTTAGCACATTAAATAGAGTTCTCAGATGGCAAGTACTGTATTTTATTATGTCATCTCCAGTGCTCATTATCATACCTAAAAGTGCATAAAATTTTGAGTTGCAAGTATGCTAACAATGAGCTATATAACTTTAAATTTATCCAGATGTAATTTTCTCCATAAATAAATAAATAGACAAAAATAAATAAATGGAAAGTCCAGATTCCTCCTCTAATACAGCCAAGAGTTCATCACATTATTTCTACTGTAGGCTAGAGGACTAGCCAGATATCATCTATTAATGATACCAAATAAATTTCTAGTCTCTTGTAAAAAGGATGAAGTGATAGAACTTCTTCCAAGTTTTCCTTCCTTGTATTTGAACTTCAAAATGAAGGCATCTGCAATTATTTATTCTATAGTGAGCACTAGCAGACTACCATGTGAATGAAAAGCAGCAAATTAATATTCATTACCAAAATTAGAAATAGCCAATAATGTGTCATTCAACTGCTTGAATATGTTGATAATCATTAGTGTTTGTGAGTTTACTGTGCTATTAAGACTTGGTGTCAGATTAAACTGATTTCCCTTAATCTCTGCCATTTACTATGCAAGATCTCAGAACTTCTGTAAATTGAAGAAATAATGTGAACACCACCATTTTATATGGGAACTGGCTCATAATTATTCATTTGTGCATAGAAATATATCAGAATTAATAGGACAGGCTGGAGTATTTGATCAATTTAATGACTGACGACAATTTAAAGAGCTGCAAAATAATTAAAATTGTCTTAAGAGCATGGAGGAAGGCTGTGATTGAATAGGCTATAGTAGAACAAATTTGCCACTAAAAGCAAGGGAAAAGCCAGAGCAAATACATGCTAAAATCTATTTGAAGTCATCCTGGGCTACTGAGGTAAGTAACTTCAAGAAACCAAGATCTTATAAAAAAGGAAGCTGTAGAGAAGATTCCAACTTTCTGTCTTAGTTTATCCCATAATGCAATTTGCCAAATCCTAGCACTGGGTGAGAGGTTAGAAAATCATACTGAGAGGAGTTGCCAGAAGCCAGGGAAACAAGCAGGGCTTTGGCACCTTGACAGTGTTGGAGTACTAATGTCCCAAGGCAGCAGGGTTTAAGAGGCCAACATCTAGGAGAGAAGGGAGGAGTTGAGAAAGAAGCCAACACCTCTTTTTCTCTTTTTCCCCCGATGGCATTTATTGAATTTCTGCAGTGCTTGGGTAAAGAGACCAAGAAACTAAAAGGATACTTGAAAATCAATAAAGTTATCATGAGTCTCATGGTGAAGGTTGACAGAAATAGGAGTTTCTGGAAGCACAGGTCTTCAGGAAACACTCAGAGGCTCTCTTGGTAGAAATCTAAAAGAGTGGAACTGAGGACATATGGCCAAAGAGAGGCGCACAAAGCTCCTTCCAAATTCCATTACATCCAATTCCCTGATTGAAGAGAGTGATCTGCTTCCTCTCAGGTTTCCTAAGAATGGATATAGTCAATGCTGTATGAAAGAAGTGAATATTATTCAATAACTATAAATGTTTCTTGCATGACACCAAACATTCAATCAGAAAATAAAACATTAAAAAACTACAAATATTAAAAAAACACAATGGGAAAAATAAAATCAAAACACAGCACAGATGATCTAGGAATAGTTATGAGACTAGACTTACATTTGTGGTTAACATGTCCCCAAACAGATAATATAACATGAAGAATTTCATCAGGGAGCTGTTATTTATAGGAAAAGAAAGAAATGAAAATCACTGAGTTAAAAAAAGAAATAAGAAAAGCAAAACTCAAGGGATGGTGTTATTGCTCAAAACTGAAGAGGTGATTAAAATAATCAAGTAATAGCTGAATAAAAGAATCTGAGCTGAATAAAGAGAACAATATTTGCATGAGTACAGAAGAAAGTATAAGAGACATGCAGAGCACAGTGAAGACAACTGAAAGGCAAGTGACTGTTAGGCCAGAAGAAAAGTAGAGACAGAGGCAGACACAATATTTAAAGAGGCAATGGTTAATATTTCCTGCAGCTTATGAAAACTCTCAAACTACATGAATAAGTCTTATGAGCAGTGAGCACATTTACATATTAAGAAATTCATATCTAAGCATATTCCAATGGTACTTGATATCAGAAGGCAAAGGAAAAATTCTTGCATGCAAAAGTAAACAGAGACAGAATTGGCTTTTAAACAAAACCTGAAACAAAAGGAGGGTAATACAATGGAGTACCATCCTTAGAGAGACATAAGGAAATACTGCCCAAATAGAATGCAATTGCAATTTGAAATGCCCTTTAAAAGTAAGTGCAACATAAAGATATTTGCACTCACAAAATAACCAAAGAAATTACTACAGCACATCCACACTTAAACAACCAAACAAAGCAAAGTGAACAAACCAAAAAACACTAGGAGGAAATCCTTACTCAGAAGTGATTGATTCAGAGATCCAAGATGGCGGACTAGAGGAAGGCTGCATTCCTACTTGCTCCATGGATTCCTACTTGCTCGGGATTCAAACAGCAGGAATATGACTCTCAACGAGATTTTATATTCAAAGCACATATAAGGGGTCCCCAGGTGCCGCTCCAGAACCAACTCAGCCGGGCTGGGCTCAGCCCGCCGCGGGCAGCTACCATCCGGAAGCGCAAGACCCTGCAGCTGCTTCGGAGCCACCGACCTGGGCCTGCGCCAGGCAACAGTGAGTGCGGGTCCCCAGTAGCGCTTTGGAGTCACTGGCCGCGGCTCCGGCACTAGCCGGCGGCCTCCCAGGCAGAGACCGCGCATCTCAGGCTACCTGGGGCATCCAGAGGCGTCCGGGAAACTCTGGGATCGCGGACTCTGGCGGGGAGATGGAACTACCCCACGCCATTTTGGCGGCTTAACTGGCGGAGAAGGCCCATTACCAGCTTCCTGGGTCCTACACCTGCATCAGGGGAGCTCCAGCCGGGAAACTCTGGGATCGCAGTCTCTGGCGGGGAGTGGAAACTATTCTGCGTCACATCCGCAGCTTCCCTGGCGGAGAGTGCCCATCTCGGGCTTCCTGGGCCCTCCAGCCGCACCTGGAGAGGTTGGCCTGAAGCCCCTGGGATCGCTGACTCCAGCAGGGAGTTGGAACTGCTCTGAGTTTGGCGGCTTCCCTGGCAGAGGGGGTCCATTTCCAGCTTCCTGGGGCCACCAGCAATGTCTGGAGTGATCCAGCAGGGAGCTTTGGGCCTTTGGCGCTAGCTTACAGTGTCCACAGGAGAGAGCAACCACCTGCCACTGCCTGAACCCCCAGCGAGGAGTTCAGGTCAGCCTGGGCTCTCAAGCCCAGTGTCTCCATCACTGAGCACAGTTCTGTGACA
>JAJEJO010005745.1:55502-93030 GCA_020662805.1 Glaucomys volans
CATATTAAAAAGATAGTGCACCATGATCAAGTGGGTTTCATCCCAGGGATGCAAGGTTGGTTCAACATCCGGAAATCAATCAATGTAATTCACCACATCAACAGACTTAAGGTCAAGAACCACATGATTATTTCAATAGACGCAGAGAAAGCATTTGATAAAATACAGCACCCCTTCATGCTCAAAACACTAGAAAAAATAGGGATAGTGGGGACATTCCTTAACATTGTAAAGGCCATTTATGCCAAGGCCACAGCTAACATCATTCTAAATGGAAAAAAATTGAAAGCATTCCCCCTGAGAACTGGAAAAAGGCAGGGATGCCCTCTTTCACCACTACTATTCAACATTGTTCTTGAAACTCTAGCCAGAGCAATTAGACAGACCAAAGAAATTAGAGGAATACGAATAGGAAAAGAAGAGATCAAACTATCCCTATTTGCTGATGGCATGATTCTCTATCTAGAAGACCTAAGAATTCCACCAGAAAACTTCTGGAACTCATTAATGAATTCAGCAAAGTAGCAGGATATAAAATTAATGCTCATAAATCTAATGCATTTTTATTCGTAAGTGATGCATCCTCTGAGAGAGAAATTAGGAAAACTACCCCATTCACACTAACCTCAAAAAAAATAAAATACTTGGGAATCAATCTAACAAAAGATGTGAAAGACCTCTACACTGAGAACTACAGAACACTAAAGAAAGAAGTTAAAGAGCATCTGAGAAGATGGAAAGATCTTCCATGTTCTTGGATAGGCAGAATTAATATTGTCAAAATGGCCATACTTCCAAAAATGCTATACAAATTCAATGCAATTCCAATTAAAATCCCAATGATGGACCTCATAGAAATAGAGCAAGCAATCATGAAATTCATTTGGAGGAATAAGAGACCCAGAATTGCTAAAGAAATCCTTAGCAAGAAGAGCGGAGCAGGGGGTTTCATAATACCAGACCTCCAACTATACTACAGAGCAATAGTGACAAAACAGCATGGTATTGGTACCAAAATAGGCAGGTAGACCAATGGTACAGAATAGAGGACACAGAGACAAACCCAAATAAGTACAGGTATCTCATACTTGACAACGGAGGCAAAAACATGCAATGGAGAAAAGACAGCCTCTTCAACAAATGGTGTTGGGAAAACTGGAAATCCATATGCAGCAAAATGAAATAAACCCATATCTCTCACTCTGTACAAAACTCAACTCAAAGTGGATCAAGAACCTAGAAATCAGGCCAGAGACTCTGCACCTAATAGAAGAGAAAATAGGTCCAAATCTTCATCATGTTGGCCTAGGACCAGATATCCTTAACATGACTCCCAAAGCACAAGAAATAAAAGCACGAATCAATGATTGGGATAGAGTCAAACTAAAAAGCTTCTTCTCAGCAAAGGAAACAATCAGCAATGTGAAGAGAGAGCTTTCAGAGTGGGAGAAAATCTTTGCCACACACACTTCGGACAGAGCACTAATCTCCAGAATCTACCAAGTACTCAAAAATCTTTATACCACGAACACCAATAACCCAATCAATAAATGGTCCAAGGAAATGGACAGACACTTTACAGAGGAAGATCTACAAGCAATCAACAGATTTATGAAAAAATGTTCAACATCACTCGTTATAAGAGAAATGCAAATCAAAACCACCTTAAGATTTCATCTTACCCCAATTAGAATGTCTTTTATCAAGAACACAGGCAACAACAGGTGTTGGCGAGGATGTGGGGAAAAGGGTACACTCATACATTGCTGGTGGGAGTGCAAGTTGGTGCAGCCACTCTGGAAAGCAGTGTGGAGATTCCTTAGAAAACTTGGAATGGATCCACCATTTGACCCTGCTATCCCACTCCTTGTCTTATACCCAAAGGACTTAAAATCAGATTGCCTCAGTGATGCAGCCACATCAATGTTCATAGCTGCTCAATTCACAATAGCTAGATTATGGAATCAACCTAGATGCCCTTCAGTAGATGAATGGATAAAGAAACCGTGGTATATATACACAATGGAATATTACTCAGCCATGAAGAAGAATAAAGTTATGGTATTTGTAGGTAAAGGGATGATGTTGGAAACTGTTATGCTAAGTGAGATCAGCCAATCCCCAAAATCCAAAAGCCGAATGGTCTCTCTGATAAATGAATGATGATGCATAATATGGGGGGGAAAGTTGGCAAGAATGGAGGAAAGATAGCTAGCATAGAGGGAAGGGAGGGGTGGGGGCGGGTGGGGGTAAAATTAATAACAGAGTGTGTGACAGATACCATTGTCCTGTGTACATGCATGAATGCACAGATGGTGTGACTCTACTTTGTGTACAACCAGTGAAACAATAGCTGTACTCCATTTTTGTTCAATGAATCAATAAGTAAATAAAAAAAAAAAAAAGAAGTGATTGATTGCAGTTAGCAGTCAAGAAATTCATGAGGGAATGAAAACTCTAGAAAAACTCATCATACAGGCAGATATTGATTGCACAAAAGAGTAATATTAATGTATTGGAGATATAAAATACATGTGGATTTAAAATATATGACAAAATAGCAAAAACAAGACGGAAATAAATAGTGCAAATGTATTGTAAGGTCATCACCATTTCAGGTAAGAGGTAAAAGAAAAATTATTTCTAACCATAACAAATCAAAGAGGCATATTATAACCACTTACATTATTCTAAAATACATGGCTTTTCAGGTAATTAAAAGAAAACTGATCAATCATAGAATAATTTCTAAGAAGGAGAAAATGAAAGAAATGAAACATGGGAAAACCAGAAAGAAATAGCAAAAGCTAACTATAAAGCCAAATATGTCAAACAATGTACTTAGTAGAAGTAGACAAAATGTTTCAGTGAATATAGAAACATCTGAAGATTGACAGAAGAAATACTCTAATTTACTGACAAAAACACTCTGACTACACTTGAAAGGTGAAAAGAAAAGGGTTTCGATCATATAAAAAGACAGTCTCTCAGTATAGAAGCAAAATGGCCAGAAATGTAAAAAGAATAAATTAGCAACTAAAATATAATAAATGATGAGAAAAATGCACCATTTCAAAAGTTTTTCAATTCAGTTAAAATACAACTTAGCAAAAATACATGGTTCTAAATGAGTGCATCAGAAAATGTAGAAATACTAAAAATTAAACAGTAAATCATGTATGAAAGAAAAAAACAACAAGTTTAATGGAATATTCTTGAAACTTTCTTTTTGCATATTGCATACACACATAATAAACCCGAGGAAAATTTATAGAAGGGAATAAAAAAGATCTGTGTACACCCAAATAAAATAGAAATCAAATAATCAATTGAAAGATTAATCCTTTGAAAATAAAATAAAAATGATTGACTTTCAGTGATCCTTATCAAGAAAGAAGAGATAAATTCCAAATGAACAATGTTAGGAAAAAAGCAAGGAAAATAAGAACAGATGTTACAGATTAAAAAGATGATAAGAGGATTTAAAAGTAATTTTGTACCAATAAATGTAGAACTACAGAAGAAAAATATATGCTGTTCAGAAAATACATCATATTAATTCAAGAAATTATAAAAGCTTGAATAATATTAAAGATATCTAATCAATGCTCAGAAAATAGTTTTAGAAACTTAAATTCAGACAACTTTACTAGTGAGAAGTATTAATAATTATGAAAATTCATTCTGATGTACACAAATTACAGAAAACAACAAAAGAAAGGTATGGGGAAATCACTTCAATCAAATTGACACCACACAGGGAACACATTTTGTACAGAATAGGAAAACCACAGGATAATTGCATTTAAGTATATTGATGCAAAACAAAACATTTGCAAATCAAAATCTAGGCATTACATTAAAAGTATAATCATGGTTAACTTGGGGAGTTCATAACAGAAATGAAAGGCAGTTTTAACTTTAAAAAGTCCATTAATATAGTACACCAGATTAACAAACTAAAGAAGAAAAGTCATATGACCATTCCAAGGGTTTCATAAAAACATTAAAAATGTTCAATTCTCATTCTTTTAAAACTCATAGCAAATAAAGGGTAAAAATAATTTGGGGACTTCAAAACCCATCATAACATGAAATTAAATTTATTAAATGACTGTTCCATATTATTTCTCAGACATCATGGTGTCCAGTCATTTTGTTATCTGAACAAATTTCCAAACCAAAAATCTAATATCACCTATTTTATAGAAACCCATTACTCTTTCAAGAAACTCTGACAATTTCTTGCTCATTCTTTCTGGTGCTGATTCTGTTTGCTAAGAATGTATTGCACAAACATTATGAAGGAAAATGCACTTGATTATTTATGTCTTTAAGTATTTATCAAAATTATTTTCCCTTTCTATTTGTATTTTTTTCTTTTCATTGAATAAACAAATTCTATGCACTTAGGGAAAAAATAGCAAAAAATAGTTAGCATTTGACTATCATTCCATCATAAGCATGAATTCCTGGTTGACCTCCATATCTTTTAATTCCCAGTAGAGCTTTCACATGATTGCAGATGATTAGTTGTCAACTTCCATGTTCATTTCCTAAGTGTCCAGAATCATTTATGCCTGAATAATGGTATCTCTGAATGAAAAATCACTTTACATTTTAAAAGTTGCCATGAAACTGTGCTTTGATTGAATAAAGGGCTTATGTGTCCACACACCAGAACATAAGAAGATAGAAAGCGGATGGAAGCATGACAAATGATGCAGTGGAGAGAAGAGAAGGGCTATAAGGCTCCACTAGAGAGTATCATATCTAGAAGAAAGTCTGTTCAGACAGAAGAAGACAAAATTGCTCAGAAATTGAGTCAGCATGTATTATGAAAGGAAGAAGGCTCAAAAGGGAAGAGACATTTGGAAGTACACATTCAGAGCAGTTAGAATGTTGGGTCTTTTCCGACTTGCACACTCAGATGGTTCTCTATTTTATTTACATTGGAAGCATATGAGAAGTTTATTCACAGGAGAAACTGAACCAGAGAGATTTCTGATTCCAAGACATCTGGCCCATAATAGGCTAGGAAAGAGGTGTCGTTTGAAAAATATTTATGCTGAAGAGGGGAGATTCCAGTTTACACCCTAGCCTTGATCCTGAGGAACAACAGAGGATTAAGTGTCCCATCTTCAAAGAGGAAATGTTCAGGTTCTTTGATGATAAACTGAATGTCCCAGGAAGAAGAACCATGAATCCCACCAGGTGGGTGACCTGGGAGGAAAACCCTGATATACTTCTCTCACTGGAATTAAACTCAGTGGCTTGTTCACAAATTTCCTGCATGCTTTATTTTCAGATGTGAATGGACATAGGTCACCAGATATTTAAAGAAAAGCCTCCACTACAGATAGCAGAAAACAAAATGAAAAGAGATAGATAGGTATACAATGAAAACAAATAATGAACAGAAAGATGTCAAAACAATAAAATTAATGTGCTGAGAGGTAGATAGAAAATACAGGATTCATAAGAAGAAAGAGAAACAAGAAAAATAAAGAATAAGTTATCTAAGGCACATTTAAGAAAACTATAACTGACATACATACTTGTCCAGGTAAAAGAAAAATAAGTCCATCTAGAGTCCAACAAAATGGATGAAAATGAGATGAATACCAACTTACATACTCACCAAATTTTAGAACACTAGGGACACAGAGAAGCTCCTAAAAGTTTTCAGAGTAAAAGCAAATTGTACATAATAGGAGTGTTTTTAAAAGCATATGAAAGAAGAATATCATTGGACTCTCCAAGAGAACACTGGAACCAATATTGGCACTCTGAGTTATGTTTAAATTTCAACTAATGGTTCAAGTGACAAGTTTAGAAAATCTTCCCTCATTATTTTTTAGAAAGCTAATTTAGGCTGTGCTTTCCTAAAATGAGGCAATGGATTCCACCTCCGCGACCCCCGAAAAAAGAAGACAAAACAAAGAAATTAACTCAAAGGAGGGATGAAGAAAATTCCCTCTGTGATAGGAGGATATGCCCACGTAGAGCCACAAAAGGAATTTAATCCAGTCTGGAACAGGAGAGTTGAACTGTGCCTGAAAGAAAAGCCCCCCCCCCAAAAAAAGAAAATTTGAACTGATAATTATCATCAGGCTTTTTATAAAACTATTAGAGGAAGCTGGAAGGTTTTTCAGTTATGCAAAGAAAACTAAACAAATGCAAAAATAAAAGGAAACTAAAATTAACTAGGAAAAGTATTAACAAAAAATTCTGCAGTGAACAATAGTTACAGAGATGTAATACAGGAGATGCTGATTAGATATTTAATCAAGCACAAGCCCCACTGTGTTCAAGGGATGGAAGTGGGGGAAGGTGGAAGAAATTGAAATTGAATTGTTACCTATCATATTAGTTATGATATTATCATTTTAATGTTGAATGCTCAATGTTCAATAGATAAGCAATACATGAATAGTATTTGCACATTCACACTATGTGAATTTAAGACTTTGCAAATACAAACAAATCATAAAGCTAAGAAAACCTAAGCCATGGCATATGAATTGTGAAGAGAGAATAGAATCATGAATAGGGAATAAATATTTTTATTTTGTGGCACTTTCTTCCGAGGATGGGTTATTTGATATTCAAAATTATTTTAAAGAAACCTCAGTTTTTATTATCTTGCTAAACTTTCTACATTGAAGGATACATTGCTACACAGTAAGAAATATGTTAAATATTCCTCATTTAAGTAATCTGCTGAGTACTTTTATAGGTGAAAAAAAATCCATTTAGAATCGCTTGAACCTAGAACATGACTCTATTTTATACATAATCACAGATAGCTATCTGTTTAGTTTTAATATACATACATTGAATAGTTCAGCAATGAAATTACCAGGTAAAGCAAGAGATGACAATGCTTTGTGGTGTTTAGCTAACCAGTAGAGCATACCTAGAGTGGTCTGTGGTTTTAGCTGTTTTCCTCACAATTATTTTTTTTATTATGCATTATAATACAACATTGGCCAATATTAAGCTATCTAACGGTGTTTTTATTGTAAATTGCTTTCCTTTTATTTCTTATTTATATTTAAGTTTGGATCTTCTACTAATAATTTTTCATTATACATTTAGGGAGATTATATTATCTTTGAATTTAATTTAGCATACCGGAGGGAGATTCGCAGAATATCTGGCACAAATAGTGTTCTGGTCCATTATAACTGACCACTGCATAAAGATAGCACATGGACACTCTTTGGTCATCCCCACCACATGGATGTCTGATATTTCAGCATCAATTCCTTCCTGACTTCCCAGAGAGAGACCTGGAATGACAATGCTAATCAGTTCAGGTGGTCCTTTCTGTCGATTCCAGAATCCTTGTTCATATAAATCCCCAGGCATCCACTCTCACTTCAGCATATAAGATGGAAGATATTGGCCACTTCTGAGTAGGGTCATATCCTAGCACCTATTCGCAATCCCTTCTCACAAACCCACTGCAGTATGTTCTAAGGAAATAGAATTTTTCAAAGTAGTTCTGAAAAGGGATGAAACTGCACATTTTGTTTTTTTTTGAATTCAGAAATAACCTTATGGCTTATACATAATATTTCTGGTAAACTATCATAATTTTCCTTTTTCATACATTGCAAACTATTCCACACTTAATGGCATGAAACAATAATCATCTTATTAAGATCATTTGCCAGCTGTACCTTACTTCTGGCCTGGCTTTATTTTTTGGCATGCCAGCTTGTAATGAGTTAGTGGCTCAACTGGGTCTAGTCATTCTAGAGTGACCCTCTGCACACGTCTGACAGATGGCCAGGTTATTGGTTTGGGCAGCTTGCCCCTGCTACAGGTGTCTTTCACTTTCCTTACCCTACCCTTCCTTCTACACTGATCTCAGCCTTCCAAGGAGAAGCAAGACTGGGCAAGACGCATGTCAAACAGTTTCAAGCTTCTGCTTGCCTTACGTTTGCTAATATCCTGCTGGTCAAAACAAGTCACATGGCCACAACCAGATTCAAGGACTCCAGAAACAAGTTCCATGTCTTGAGAGGAATTACAAAATATCATAGCCACATTTTGGATCATGTGTCACCTTCCCCTGGATCCTTAAGGACTGCAGAATCCTCATTATCTAGTTGTCATGTATGTATCACACCTATGTTCTGCTCACACTAACTTCATAACTCTTGTTTAAAATGTAAATTTTGGTTTGTTTTCTTTGTGTCCACTACACACACACACACACACACACACACACACACACACACAGAGAGTTGCCAAAAGACCAGAGTCAATTTTCCTAAAGGGTTTCGTTAAGATAATATATTTTTGCCCCCCAAGTAGTTCACATTACTGAGTAGGACTATCCTTCTTCCAGTGTAGAGTAAAATGCTGCAATACATGGTTTGATACATGTTTTCTTTTTAAAAAATCACCCATAGATGTAAATGTCCTGGTAGAAAGTAAGACTGGAAGCATCATAGGCAGCCATCCCCTACTGGCTTTCCTCAGTCACCTTATTAAGCCAGACATGAAGCACAGAGAGGTCTGGGTAGCTAAGCGGAATTTATTATGGCTTTCAAATTACCTACACTGAGAGATTTAAATAACATCTTTCTTGTTTTTTCAATGTAGGTACATTTAGGAAGATTACTAGAGTTAATTAAAAAATAGTCCTATGAAGCACTCTGTAAAAAGAATAAACACCTGGGTCATATTTGGTTCCTCTGTACTTTTCCTATCTAAGGTATGTAATTTTTCTCATACCTAACTTAGCCTTTGTGTTCACTGCAAAAGCTTCCTATCTCACACCATATGTATCCTTTATCATGAAGTCAAATAACAACCACAATGGCCCAAGCCTATTCTTGAGAAGCCATTCTTTAAGCAGCTACAAATAGCTCTTTAAAATACCCAGAATTCCAGGAAGAGGTTAAAGGGGTGGACTTAATGGATGCTGCTAGTCTTTTCAAAAGAAGATTAATTTTTCTTCCTTATTTTCATTTCGCTCTAAATAAAACACAGGAATATAATTTTTAATAATACTTAAAATAAGAAAAAGTCACTTAAATCAACTTGCTTATAACTTCTACATTTGAAAAATATACTTTTCATACAGCTCCTACAGGAAAGAGAAGCTTACTCTCTCTTGAAAGATGGCAAGGAATGATTTGAAATCCCAAAACAATCCCTAAATTTAAGGTGGAATTGTATATATATAAAGGACTTTTAAAAATATATCCTTTTTTAGTTGTAAGTGGGCACAATACCTTTATTTATTTACTTTTTAAAGTAAACCCAGGGCCTCATGCATGCTAGGCGAGCTACTCTACCACTAAGCCACCACCACAGCCCAAAGGACTTGTTTTATAAGTCAGTTCAAACTGCCTTCTCCTATGAATTGCTCTAGCTAAAGGAGCCATTGTCACATGGTGTGGAGTGCCTCTACAGAATGCTGACATTAACATGAACTAAGGATCTGACACATATTTAAAAGATTCACGGTAACCCAAACAATTTTTCCAATGATGCAATTTTAAATCTGATTTTTATTCCAGTGTAATTTAATTTGAAACATATTTCACTATTTCAAATTTATTTAGTAAAAATGAAAATTATAGTCACTGTCGTTAGTGTTGAAAATTATATAAGGATATCTCAACATTTAGTTTTGATATACTTAATATTCTTAGCAGGAAACTCATAATAATAGGCAGTCCGATTTTTATTGCATTAAAGAAATAACATTGTAAATTTTGGTATGTCTATCTCATTAGGGAAAAAATCCTTGGATGAAGTTTTTACAGATGCAGAAAAGTCAGCTATGTGATTTTTTTTATTGTTAAAGTTTCAGAGCGAATTAGAATGTACTGTAGAATTGACAACTTAAGACTGCTGTTTGTCATTTCCATGTGTAGAAAATTTTAGTGTGCATTTAAATCTTTGGCAAATTTCCAAAATATAGTAGCCGAGTCCTCTAAATGAATTGTAGATCTATGATAGGAACTTACAGGTTAAAAACAGTTAACATCTTACAAGAATAAACTCTAGCCCTCACAGTGATTCAGGCTAAGAATCCCAAACTTCCCTATATATAAAATATTGAGCTGAACAATATTGGAAAGGTGTGAATCCAAGATCCATATGCAATGGTAATAGTCCAAACTTTTAAAAAAAATTTGCTCATGTCCACTTGAGCTAAGCAGGAGCAAAATAACAGTAGTAATGAATTTTTTTGTCCTGAAAACATGAAAATCACCTTTAAGGCGATAGAGCAAATACATTTAGCATTTGGATTATTTGCACCTGAAGCTTTTTGCCCTTAAACTACCTCTGTCAGAAATTGCTTTTCTTTTTCCCCCAGATGCTATTCATGAAATTTTTATGGAAAATGAACTCAATTTTACCTGATGATTCATTTAAAATGCATATATACTGCTACAGTCACTCCTGTGAAATTGGTTCCTCATGTACCTCATTTTATAATAAAATAATACCCTAGAATAGCAGCTTAGGAAATGAAGAACTGTGTAGTTTACTTTGGTTTGGGTCAGGCTGACTTCACAATTTCAAGAACAAGTGGGTTAAAAGAAAAAAGAGAAGAATAAAACTACAAGTGGTTTTGCAGTCAATACAGTGAAACAGGGGATTAGTCCATTAGTCATACTGAGACACTTGACACTAAGGCAGAGACAGTCATCCTGCTAATGTCCTCCCTCCCTCCCTCCATCCCTCCCTCCATCCCTCCCTCCCTCTCTTCCTTCCTTCCTTCCTTCCTTCCTTCCTTCCTTCCTTCCTTCCTTCCTTCCTTCCTTCCTTCCTTCCTCTCTCCCTTTTTTCTTCTCTTTCCTTTGTACAGAACACTGCGAGTACAATACTTGCTCTCAGGAATGTCAATCTAGTGTGAAAAAAGGAAATGCAAACTAATGGTTCCATTCTATAGATGCTAATAGTTCAAGCTCCCAGTTTTAGAGGCTTATATTCGGTCTGCTGAAAGTCTAGCCTACTCTCTCCCATAAGATAGCTCAGGATTCAATTCCTTATCAAAATGTTTCTACTCTTATCTCAACAGAAGTAGAAATGAAGAGTTGAACATTGACAATTAAATGCCTTTGTATAATTCACTTCCTCCCACGGTTCATTTGCATATCAAGTCATATGGCCATGTCCGCTTATAATGGTACAGAGGAGGTACATTCTACCCATAGGGCCAGAAGAGAGAGTTCCTAAGGTAACTGTTTCCTAAGCATATCTGCCACATAATAAATGAAATACCCAAAGTGGTATGAATAGAATATGTTAAATTTTATAAAGCCCAGAGGAGGTATTGCTTTAGAAGACAATCTAAGGTATTATCTTGAAGAGAAACCAGGCACTTTCGTAGTGAAAACAATTATTCCAAGTGCATGGAATGATGGTTGAAATGGGAAAAATTTGTAAGAGAAGGAGGCAGGATTTCAAGTTAAGAGAATTGTTTTGGGAATTTAAAAGTTCCATCCTAAGAAACTTAAAGTTGTGTTTCAGGAAAAAGGGAGATTTCAAGGGTTTTAAGAAAAGAAATGAAATGATAATATTTTTCTTTGAAAATTTCATCTTATTGGAGAAGAGAGAAAAGCTTTGAGATGGACAAGATTGCAGGGCCCACACTGGAGGTGATGTGACTCAGAAGTACATAACCAAAGCACTGACACTAGAGGTAGATTTGAGAGCAGAGGAGGCAGACACCAACCTGGCCATTGATGGACTGCTATCTACTGGGAACTGTATTGTGCATAAAAACATGAAGAGACAATCTCTCTACCCTTCTAAGTAGCTTAAAATCTAGCAGGAAATCAGACATGTAAAGAAAGAATGATGGACAACGTGTTAAGTGCTCTGACAGGCAGCACTGTATAAGAGAAAGCTACAAAGAGCATTGCACCCTTTGATTTCGAGTCATGCTGACTTCTGTTTTTCAAATTCATGTATTCCAGGGCTATTTCTTGGCTTTCTCTTTTTGTTTCTATATATGGACATTGAACTATTCCATGCATGTCTAGCCAAGAGTATATTCTTCCCTACAGTGACCTGCGTGCCAGTTCCTTCTGAACCACTCTTTCCCACAAACTCACCCTGAATACTACTGTCATCAGAACTACCACAATTCTGAGAGGATGAATTTAGTAAACCTTCTTCTCTGACCATATCCTTGGGTGATGATCTCTGAAATCTGGATACTTCATGGTAGGGAGTAGATTCAGGAGCAGTTAAAGTAGAGACATCCCTCAAGTTTTGGGCCTTTATTTTGAAAGAACCACTTAATATGTAACATATATTATTAGTGTTCTCATCATAGTTGGACAAAAACATAATACGGAGGACATGACATATAACTAATGAATTCATTCTTTCTATGTCTTTTTGCACCCATCTTTGATCATTTTCTCTGTGACACACTACAAATAAACATTACCATTATCATCCCTTTTTCAGACAGTGATATTTAAGGAGATTCTGAAATTTCTGTGCAATTTGCTTCTCTCTCATTTCCTATTTTTGCTCAGAAACAAAGAGAAACTACAATAATTAGCTCCAGTAGGTATAGAATACTTTTCTTCCTAAGCAAATAAGACTTTATTATTAAGTACCAGTTGAAATATGTAAGCTATTATTTATGGCATACAAATCAATCACAGTAATGTTATTTACTGTAATGGGAATTGACCTAATTACGCCCTGCTTTCTTTTGTCATTTACTTATGAACATGTCAGCTTTTATGTAACTACTTTACATTTTGAGCTCACATATGGCAAGAATTCTATCTAAACTATTCTACATAACTCTACGGAGCCTCTTTCATTCATTTTGCTTTGATGCTTTTGATTTTGTGAATGACATTGAAATTATTTGAAATTTGGGAGCCATATAGCTAAATTTCACTACATAGAGCTTGCTATAAATACAAAGTTATTTACTTAATTAGATACCAATATTTATTGGTAAACATTAATTTTCCTAAAATGGTCATATAAAGAGATGCTAAAATCCATCTACAGCATTCATTAATCACCAAAACACTAAAATTTATTTTTATTCTGTTTTTGCCAGAATATTTTAAAATAAATATGTAATTTATCTTTCATACTAAAAACAAACAAACATTTCAGTTGCTCACAGAACCAATCTCTGCATGTATGGAAATAAAAATGGGTCATGTCATTGGTAGAAATGAATTATAAAATATGGTTCAAAGGAGACCTTAGGAGCCATATCTAGACTAAAGCTGAATAAAGCTTGCACAGGAGGGCAAGTGATTTTTAAAGATCATTTGACAAGGGGAAGCATGATCCATGGAAAGACCACTGGTTTGGAAATTAGAAAACTCTAGTTTTATTTCCAGCTATGCCAAATATTTGTTAGAGCTCAGTTTTCCAATATCTTGAATCAGGAATGGATTGAATGCATAATCTTCAAGTTCCTTTCCTATTTAAAAGTTCAAAATTTTGAACTTAATGTCACACTAGAATTAGCAAGAATAATTGAATTCCTGAGGACTTAAACACCGTACAGTGAAGAAAAGAGCAATAGATAAACTTTGGCAGTGGCAGGGCAGTGCAAGCCAAGAGTGCCCCAGCATTGGAAGGCAGACAGGATGAATGCAGTTGTTACCAAGAATAATGCCATATGAGAGAGAGTCAAGACTTGGTAACCCAGACAAGCTAGTGCATACAAGATCTGGTGGATGAGAAGCTCAGATGTCAGTGAAACTAGAGAGCACAGAGCACATTATGAGAAATCTTGCAAGATGTTGGGCAACCAGAGGCTCTGGGTCTCAAGAGGTCTGTACAATCAAAAGTTATATTTCAGCAGCAAAATATCGGGTTAATGCTGAGCTTAGAGTTTTGAGTTCAAGATCATAAGTAATATCAGAGAGTTATCAGACTTGAAAATACAGAGAATGAGTTGTTAGAGACCAGAAGGAGAAGGGTTGGGGACCAAGCCAAATCTGACATGAATCTTCTTTCTCCAAATGTACATATATATGTTAAAATTTTATATAAATATGTACATATATACATCAGTTTTATAATTAACTAAATATATTTATATACATATATGTTTTAGTCAGCTATTTCTCTGCTGTGACTAAAAGGATCTGATCAGCACAATTATAGAGGAGGAAGAGTTTCTTTGAGGGCTCATGGTTTCAGAGGTCTTAGTCCTATAGAAAGTTGGCTCCAGGTGAGAAGGGGGCTTGAGGTGAGGTAGAACATCATGGCGGAAGAGGATGGCAGAGGGAAGCAGCTCACATCATCAGGAAGCAGAGACAGTCTCCACTCTCCAGATACAAAATGTATACCCAATAGCCACGCCCCACTTCCCACCTCCTCCAGCCACACCCTACCACTTCAATTAATCCCATCAAGGATTAATTCACTGATTGGGTTAAGACTCTTACAACCCAATCATTTTTCCTCTGAGCCTTCCCGCATTGTCTCACATGTGAGCTTTTGAGGGATACATCACATCCAAACTATGAAAATATATACACATAAATTATATATGTGTGTGTGTGTGTATATATCTATATATAAATTATGCCCTTTACCTGACTTATCATAACAAAAGATCTGAGTCAAGTAAAGCAGCAGAGAGACAACAAATTTCTCTGAATAGAATAAAATGCCACATTTAGGTTGACAGAGTATGGGATGTGGAAGACTTGACTCACAGTTACAGGGAGGTTTGAAAGAGAAGAAAAAAGGAGCAGTTGTCCCTAGAAGAGATTTTTGAGGAGCATTTTTTCTGAGATGTAAAAAATGTAAAGTGTAAAAGTGTAACCCTTCTAGAAATATTTAATAAAATATCCCTTTTTTGTCAATGCAAGAAGGGTACTTTGGGCAAAGGGCAAATGTAAATGCTGCTGTAAATGTAAATAAATATAAATTATTCTGATGGCCCTTTGATATTGAAAAACCAACTCTAAGAGTTACTTGCATATCTGTCTATGCTTCAAAATAATAAACATTTTAATATGCCCACCATGTTATTTTTAGTCATTGTGTAAAAGATTTTTATTTCTTAAAGTATCATTTGCTTTGCTTCATTCCAGAAAGTGGGCAAGTTCAATTCTAGTATATGTGAAAGGATGCTAGTAATTGAACCTCTCAGGTATGCAAAAGGAGAACAAGTTCCATCTGCATCCGTCCTGCATGGACTTAGATGTGTGCATCTGAGAATTCTCTGGCTCTTGCTCAGAGCTGTTTCCAACTGGGAGAAGCACAGTTCCCCTTAGCAAGAGGCAAATACTTTCCACTTTTGAAAAGGTATTATCTGTTCTGCTATAGATAAAGCAGGATGTAAACCTGACCCACTGGCAGCCCATCAGGAGAAATTTATCTAGAAACTTCCCCTGAGGAGCCATAACATAGCTGAAAACAACAGCTGAAACCAACACGTGAAGAAAAGGGAAGGAAACTGGTTTAACTAGTTTGAGGCACTGAAGTACAGACATCACTTAGATAGGCCATCTCCTTAGCCACTCACCTTACTCCTCCTCCTGCTGCTTTTGAGGGTTGAGTGCTAGTCTAAAATTTTTCTGACAAGATTCTCTTTCCATTTATCACCCCTTTCCTATCCCATCTTTATGTACAATTTCAGTCTTTGCTTTCTCTCATCATTGGCTCCTATTCTTTGGTTTCCCAATGTATAATATGCTTCCATTTTGGCAATTCATACCATTTCCTAAGTCATATTATCCTGTTTTTTCCTTCCCTTGAATCTGAACTAATACTCCCAATATAATTTCTTTGTCCTCTGATGACATTACTCCCCGTTCCCCCCCAAAATTCTCTCAAGTGATGGCCATCCTTCCTGTTATTCCCATCATATCTTAGTGAAGAAGGGGGATCTTTTTTACATATCGGATTCTGCTTTTAGATTTTAGTATTGCCAATGTTGCTCATCAGCCCCTCTGTCCTCATCTGTACCACTCATTTATATCACCTTCTGCTAATCCTTGTATTATTTCACTCTTACCCCGCTGAGTCTTATGATGTGCTTGAGTGCTTATGATGTGCAAGGTATCATGGTTGGTATATAGCACAAATATATCACTCTAAGAGAGAAATACAGATAAAGTGATGTGGGATATCAGACAAGATAGATAGGCATCTCTTGCAGTGTGAATAATGAATGAAAGGTCTTGGAAAGAGCAGACAGGGAGGTGAAAGCTGGGACCGTAGTAAAACTTGTAATATAGAGAACAATGAAAGAACAAGGCAATGGAGGTTTAAAAACTTAGAATCCACTACCAGAAAAGCAGGCAGTCCAGCTCGACATAGCAAATGCTGAATTATGAGAGATGTATGTGGGATTCATAATGATAGTATGCAAATTGGAGAAGGTGCCCAAAAAGAAGGCCCAGAGAAAGAAGATGGCTTCAATGGAACACTCTCCTTCAGAGGTGAGAGATTCCAGGTCAGAGGACAACTTGAGATCAAAACTCAATGGGAGGCAGGAGTTTTATCAAGAAAATTGCTATCCAGAGGATGGAAAACTGAACAGAGATCAAAAAGATTGTGGTTTGAAAAGTTGTTGGTGTGATCCTTAAGTGGTCATTAGTGAATTTCAAAAAGAATGATCTCAAAAAGTCAAGGGAACTGAGTACAATTAAATTAAGGAGTGAATTAGTAATGAATAAGAAATTAATTTCTTTCTGGGAGAATATGTAGACTATTTTTAGAAATTAGAAAAAATAGATGGAATCAAAATTTCAGGGGCTCATGGATTCAAAGAATGAGTCTAAGAGTTAGAATATTGAAAAGTAATAATAAAAAGAAACTAAGTTGCATATTTAGTATCTTTTTCCTAGATTCTCCCTTTCTGGAATGAAGGAATTCTGGTTTGTCCTTTATATCTTAACTTTTAGTCTGATAGAACATGAGTAATGAGGAAATAGAGAAACTTTAGGAAATATAAAAGATTACAATAATTTATTAAATGAAGACCTGAGCCAGTAGTCCTAAAAGTGAAAAAAAAGCCCATCCTACCAAGCTTTGGGGTGTTTTAGGGACTAGGACCTACTTGGAGACAGGTACAGTTCGAGGCATGAGGAATGAAATGAATGGACAGGGTGAACTTTCAAAAAGCACAGCTGTGTCTTATGAAGATGTCCCTCCTTTGCAATTTCACAAGAATTTTCAATAAAATTTGAATTAGCAAGTATTTTGAATGCTTTAAGTGTAGAATAATAACGTTTAATTATTCTACAATAGCAAGTCCTGCTGCTAATGTAGGAGGTATCTCCATGTACAGTTTTACCTAGGTGTCTCTTGCTCTCTTCAGGTATATATTTCTGTATGTATTCTGTATTTCAATGTGTGCATAATTTAACAGAGAAAGATAGAAAATGCAAGAAGAAAAGGTAGCTGGTGAAGTTGTCAGGGAGCATTAGATAGAAACATGAGCACAAACTCACAGGGAGTAGGGAAACTCTATCCTCTGAGAGGAGAAGGAAGCAGAAAAGAAGCTGTGAGCTAAATCCTTCATGTATAGAAGAAGATGAAATGCCATCTATAGAGAAGGAAGGGCTTGGGGGCTTCAATAAATGGAAAAGAATTGATGTGTTGGGTAGTGTTGGCAGGGAATAAAAATTGTTTAGAACTACGGCCCAATAGTAATGCAAAACCTGACAGGGAAGGATAAGATTCATTTTTAGGGAATCCAATTCAATTGTCTTATGAATCTTTTCTGTAGCTATCATCATGCACAAGTAGAAGCACAATTTTATACTGTGAACTTCACAAAAAGACAAAGGATTGGTAGTTGGCAGACTGTCATTAATTACTGGTAGGTAAATTTCTTTAATTTTGCATGTAGACGCCCACATTTTTTGGTTTGTTTTTAATTTGTACCTTATAATTGTATAGAACAGTGGGATACATTGTGACATATTCAGACAATTAACATAATTTCGTCAATTTCATTCCCCAGTACCACATTTTAGACTATGAAGTGAAGAGATCCATTTGTAGGGAGAGAATAGAGAAGAAAGAGCTGAAACTGACTGATACAACTCCACAACTAGATTTTTAGATGCATGAAGGAAAGAAGAAGGAAGAAAACCAATGGTCCATTAGCAAACACATCAAGGTAAAAATCAATTCATTATGGATGAAGGTCCATTACCCGACATAATCTACACATTCAAATCATAGAAATTCCTGAAAATAGTGCTTTTCAAACCCTACGTATTACTAATGTACATTATTGACCAGATTATTAGATACCATATAGCTCTTGAATTTTCTTAGTGCTGGCATGAACACACCTTTATAGTCATCCTTGTGTCTTCTTTAGAGTAGCACATTTTATTGGGAATTCAAAACCTTAAAAATAATGATTACATTGAATTGAACTCTGTCAGGTCCCTGTGTTTTATATTCTTTTGAAGTTCAATTTTTACCATAATAACTACCTTTTTTTATGCCTTCACCTTGCTTTTAAGTTTCAAATGCTGTTTAGTAAGACAATCATTTGTTTTATACTAAAGAAATCTGTACCTCAAACTTCTAACAGCCTTCTGACCTTGCCAGGAGACACTATCAGTTGAGAAGACTCCAATTTTATGCTCTTAAAGCAAAATTTCTTCAGATATTTGTAGAAAATGCCAATGTTTGGGAAGATTGTGGAAGATCAGTGATATTTTTACTACTTTTACTAATATTAATAATGGTACTTTTGAATCAAATCCATATAAATACAGCTATAAGTGTTTTATTTTTCTAGTAGTAGGTGGATACAATACCTTTGTTTTATTTACTTATTTTTATGTGATGCTGAGGATCGACCCCAGTGCCCCCATGTGCTAAGCAAGCGCTCTATCACTGAGCTGTAACACAGCCCCCAACTATAAGTGTTTTACTCAAACTAACACAATACAGTTTTTTAACCCTATGAGGAACTTAATATTATTACCCTTGCCTTCAAAATGCACATGAAGAATACTTGATGTATACATGGCTTCTAAACACCTCAGGCTACTTTCTTTACTTCCTGTCTTTCTCATGTACCAAATGGTGTTGAAGGTTAGACAGCAATAGCCTCCCTTTAAAAAATATTTTGGAATAGTTTTAAATTCACAGAAATGTTGTGTAGATAGTACAGAAAGTTTTCCATATATCCCATATTCATTTTCTTTTATTATTAACATTTTGCATTAAATGGTACAACTTAAATCTAATAAATATGGATGAGTAGTTATTAAAGTACATACTTTATCTGGATTTCTTTAATACTTCCTTAATATTTTTTAATTTTTCTGTTCTACAGTCCCATTGAACATTCCACACTACATCTAGTCCACATGTCTCTTCAGTCCTCTGGAAACTGACAATTTCTGTTCCTTGTTCTTTGTGAACTTGACAGCTTTGAGGAGTATTGGTCATTTATATTCTACAAAATTCTAGATTTTATAGAATGTAGAATGCTTTTTGGATTTTCTCTGGATTGGACTGGAGTTATTGATTTTTACACAGAGGTGAAATGCTACTTTGATTACATCACTATAAAGGGTACATAATATCCACATAATTTATCATCACTGATGTGGACTAGGAGTGTAGCTGCTTATGTTTGCTTGTCAGGTTTCTCCTCCCTGAAGTTACTCTCTTCTTCCCTTTCCTTCCCATGACTTGGGAAGAAGTCACTGTGAACACTTGGCTTAGGATTTGGAACTCTGCTCCATCTCTTAGGATAGGAATTATTGACATACTTTTAAAATTATGCACAGGGGGTTATTCTATTCTTATCTATATATCTATTGATCTATCATTTATCTCTATATATGTACATATCACCTATCATCTTTTTGATCATTTCTCTTAGTATGGACTCAGGGATATTCATTTTCTACTTTGGCTTATATTCCAATACTGCATCATTTCTTTTCTGGCTCCAATTGTTCTATCTTTGTGCATTGGGAGTATTTTCACAGTTGGCTTCTGTGTCCATTGAGTATACATTTATTGTTGTCCATTTCATGTCTCTCTTTGCAAAGAGATGACACTTAGTATATTCTCTCAAGTATTTTTAAACCCCTAGTGAGAAGACAATTTTAGGTTTTCTGTTTTCCCATGTCAATGAAAAGCAATGCACAGGAAGCACTAAGCTGAATGTTTACCTTTGTTTGATGCTTACTGTAAACATTGGAATGCTGCATTATTTTTTTTCACTCACACCTTACAGAGTGTTTCATAAGCACATAAATACTCAATGCTTGAACCTGCGAGTTTTTGCCTGTTATATTAGAAATGTTGTGAGTTTAGTAGAAAATAAACCTTAACTACATTACCTTATATAGTAAAGAAATTTGGCATTGTCTAATACTTGGCTGGTTAAACTCCATCACAATCATCTTCATAATGTACCATTTGGAAAAGAACTTTGAACTATGTATAATTTAAGTGTAATCTATTGTACTATATTAGATCTGCTCTTTGATACTCTAGTTTAATTGTAGATTAGATTTATCTATTTATAATATTGTACCATCACATATCAAGTTATTTTGCATCTATTTTGAATTTATCTCTTCTAGTGTTATGATTGTGATGCATTTACAAGTATAAAATTAGAATGCATTTATTTTTGTAAACTAAGCATAATTTAGCATTGAGACAAAATATTCCATTTAAATTGATCATACTGCTGAAATGTAAAATATTCTGACTATACTTTTTTGATCACACACACTTGCTTGGGACCAAGTTATTTTTGACCTTGAGGAGGTTTATGTATGTGAAAATGTAAATTAGAGCAGTAAAACAATGAATAATTTCGCTCTTGCTTATGTTTTATATTTATTTTATTTTATTTTATTTTATTTTATTTTATTTTATTTTATTTGCAGTACTGGGAATTGAACCCAGGGGTGCTCTACCACTGAATTACATCCCCAGACTCCTTTCAAACCCCATTTTAAAATTTTGACGGGGTCTTGCTTAGTGCCCAGGCTGGCTTGGAACTTGCAATTCTGTCTCATCCTCTTGAATAGCTAGGATTGTAGATTTGCTTACCATATACTATGAGCGTATTTTCTGGAATATTATCCATTAGATTCACAATTGTTTTATTTACTTTTTCCATAGGTAATCTAATATCTTCTCAAGTTCAGATGATGGGTGGGACCAAAACATCCTAACTCTTCTCATTCATTCAACAACTAGTAAATGAATTGTATGCTTGCATGGGACATAACAGTGAACAAGCCAGAAAAATTGTTTAGCCTGTGATACTTGCAAGTATTTCATATCAGCGCTGCCAGCAGAGATATAATGCAGGCAGCAACTGTGAACCATACACAAAATTTTGCATTTTCTAGTTTCTATGTCAAAAAAGTAAAAAAGAAAAGTGAAATTAATTTTAAAACTTTTATTTAACTCAATATATCCAAAATACTACTTTATATAATCACATAGGGTGATTACAGAGGTAGTTTACATCCTTCCTTTTCTTTGAGGTTTTGAGATCTGGTGTGTATTTTTCACTTATAGCATGTCTCAGTTTACACCAGTCACTGTGAAAGTGCTTCCCTGCCATGTATGTCTGGTGGCTAAAATGTATCCACCACAATCATGGATAATTTTAGGGTAACTTATGTAAGCTTGGAAGATTTAAATATGAATGTCTTTTATTCCAAACCCTATGAGTATTTGAAAGGAAAAAATGTGATTTTTTAAATATGTGTACATAGTTTAATTTAAAAATGCCTCAATCATTAAGCATTTTTAAAACCAGAATAGGAGAACACCTCTATTGTAAATTTTTATATTTGGACAATAGCACTATTTTCAATTTATTAAGGAAGTAAAAGATGTCTGAATTTAGGATTGCGTGCAAAGATGACCTAGAAATGAGTACAATTTGAAGGTTCAAATGTGTGGATATTACTGGTGATTGATAGAATGCTATACAACTTCATGAAGTGGTTATTTATCCAGATAATCTCTCCCACTCAGCTATTTTTATTCCAGGATGTTATTTCTTATCCCTTCTTTGTGCTTTCTGAATCACTCAAATGCCCTTGCCTTCTTGGATTATATGCTTTATCTATTTCTTAAGGAATTTGGTTTAGAGATTACTAAAACTTTTTTACACATTTGACTTTTTGCATAGTAGCTAAGGTTTTTCATGTACTTTTCTTTTATAAGATGGAAGTATTCTTGAGAGGAGGTAGATGGGTGAGAGATGTAGGGCAAGGACCCATAAAAAGAAAATTTGGCTGGAGTGTTTGGACCAGAATTCTTATTTTCTCAAATTTTTAAAAAATCATTGTTAACATGTTTATTTTAATGATAATGGGAATATTTTGCTTTATTCCTTAAACTTCATTTAAATAAACTTTACTAGTATAAACAGATTTCCCTCTAAAGACAGGGAAAATTTATATGTGCCTTCAAAGGCGATGGCAAGAATGAATAAGATGAGCTTTTTTCTACTTAATTGACTTTGAATTAGTAGATCATATCTAGAATTCAGTTTGTTTAAGACTTAGGGCAATACTCTGTGTAACAGGCATAATATGTCTTTTACCAAAAACATATTCAACCCTTCTATCAAAGTCTGACATTTACCAATGTGTATAATATCTTCTCTTCACTTAGAATAACTTTGTGGTCCTAGGTTCCGAGGGGATATGGGAAGTAGGTGTTTCAGTCTGGAATTTATTTATTTTTTTGCTACTGTGACCAAAAGACATGACAAGAACAACTTTAGAGAAGAAAAACTTTATTTGGGGTTCAAGGTTCCTGAGGTCTCAGTCCATAGATGGCTGACTTTCATTCTTCATGGTCTGAGGTGTGGCAGAACATCATGGCATAAGAGCATACCTCAGGACATGACAACAGGAAGCAGAGAGAGAGCACCATATGCCAAAGTACTCCCCCAGTGACCTATCTCCTCCAGCTGTACCCTACTTGCCAATAGTTACCATCCAGTTAATACCTATCAGGGATTAATGCACTGATTAGGTTAACGCTTCTATAACACAATCATTTCAGCTCTAAACTTTCATGCATAGACTTATGAACTTTTGGGGGACACCTCATATCTAAACCATAACAGTGGGTGAGGTCCTTGAGTGGCCTTGTTTCTAAGTGAATATAGTCCTCTGAGCTTGCTTTGTGGCTTTTTCCTTCCATGTGTGATTAGAAAATTGGTGCAAGATTTTCATTCTTCCTCTAACTACATCGGGATAAAATTATATTTCATACTCAAGCCTTGAATTTAATGTCTTAAAGGGAGAATAATAATTACCAAAATTCATTCTCTTTCTGCTCTTAGCATGTCACATCTGCCTCATATCAGAGGATAATTATTTTTATTTTGGCTTGACTCTCCCTAATGTATAACTGAGTTTTACTTGTTTACCCTTAATTTTTCTCCTTGTCTGATACTGTTTAATTTATAAAATGAGTGTGTGTTCAAAACTTAAATTTAGCTGGTAGTATGGAAAGGAAAGACTTAGGGGAATCATTTGTTTGTGTGCATAGCTGTGTGTATGTGTGTGTAGTAAAAGGCGTCACCCAAAAAGCAACACAAAGGAAATAACAAAGGAAATAATTCTCACACTATGAAAATCAGTATTAGAAAGTGGCCTTCTCTTCTAGCTTTCCAAAGAGATTTCTGTATACTAGGTCTGATCTTGAGGGAACAATAAGGAGAATTTGAAATGCTCACAGACAATGTCTAGCATCAACAGTGTTAATAAGGTAAATGCAAAGTCAGGGGCTCAATTGCATTTTCACAGATCCAATATCTAAAAAGTATCAGCCAACATGACAGACTTTACACATAGGGGTCCTACGCAAAGGTTTTAAAGCAAGGAGTGACTGAAATAACATTTTTAACAGAATAAGCTTCCTGAAAATTGAATCTTGCTTTTTAAACACCTAATATATAAGATATGTAATAGTATATCAGGTGATTTTCTCTATGCCCACATAAACTTCTTTTTATCTAATGTTATGGTTCCATTCATTCTCCAAACCATGCACCTATCCATTTGGACTTTTATTCATGAAACTTTTTTTCAAGAATATTTTTGAAGAGTTCACAGTTGCTATTATAGCTACATAAAATCTAAGGTCTCATAATATCCACATAAAACTCCTCAATCAATGCAATTAATTATAACAAAATATGCTTGTTCTGTCAATTTTTTCAACTACAAAACTGCTGTCCTGTCTTGATGCCAAAGGAATCCAGAAAGAAGTGAGGCAGATTTCTAGTCTAATTTCTGAAATAACTTCTTGGCTCACTGGGCCTTGGGCTCTAAACCCCCTTCTCATTCTTGCCCATTTTTTTCATCTATAATATGACAATATTTCCTCTACTATGAAATAAAAGTTATTTAGTTTTTCAAGCTTTGAAGATTCCTCAAAATCCCTTATGAAAATGACCTGCAAGGACTTGATTTCAGAAGTTTCAATTTTTAAAGCAGAAAGAATAACAGTCATCAGGGTCTTTAAAATCCCCATTATCCAGTAACAATATGACCATGTACCTGAATAAAACTCTTCTCCAGTTTAAAAAAAAAATGATAAAACAAATTTGCAAACAATTATTAAAAAATATGGCTTAATATCAGTGTGTTTACCCCTAGCTTACAGTATAATATACTAAGTTAAAACTCTAAGTGAATCCTTGGTAAGTTTCTTCTTTCTCCACTCCCATAGGTAACCACTATGCTGAAATTTATGTGCATGATGGACACACGTATGCCATTCATTTACTTCCAATCCTTGCAGTCTCTTGACACCTTGACCATCTTTCCAGCCTTGCAGGTGGCTTCCTGATGAACACTGCTGGTGTCCCAGCCAGTGTGTTGGAAGTTCACAGTACCTATTGCAGCCAGTTTCCAGATGAGCTTTTCTACACTTCAGTGAGTAGTTTGCTGCTGGCAAATCTGTCTGTGGCTCTTTATTAATCTGTTCCACCATGTATTAGGCTAGAGCCAGACCCTCTAAAATGAGGTCTACATCTCAGCCTTGGGGAAGGGAGATCCCTCTCCTAAATTTGCTCCTTCTTTGGTACTGGCCTCAGCCCTGGGTTGTCTCAGCAATTGCTCCCTATATCTGTTGTTCCTGCCTTTGTTAGAGTTCTCTTTATTCCATGGTATCCATTCCTCTCTTTCTAGTTAATAATCATTTATATTAAACATTTTTTGTTCAAATTGCTCCCTGGTTTCTTTTGAATGATTTTATTTTGAATACTGTGCTATCTAAACATATCTCTACTTCCCATGGTTTCATTATTTCAACAAGAAATAATGGGTAACATGTCCCATGGTTTCATTATTTCAACAAGAAAATATAAATGGTATTTAGGGCTCTAAAAATATATAATTTTTTTTCATTTTTTAAAACTAGAAAATGATTTTATCAACATGCCTAAGGACCATAGGAGATCAGATCACACTGATTGAAAAATTCCTGCTGTCTTGTCATGGGGTTATAAAACATGGGATAATATAAATATGTAGATAGTATACTTCTGTGACTACTGAGGCATAGAGTGTTTTGGTAACTTGCTCAAAGTTTTGCATCCATTAAATCAGGAACTGGAGGTTTTTATGGTCATTCATATAGTCCTTACTATATTATGATTGCATGTTTTTTCTCATGCTGTTTACTGCATTTCCATTTCATGTGACTGGGCACCAAAGAGACAGCAAGCAATTTACCAATAGTTATTTTAAAACTTTTTTTTTCTTTTTGAATCATGCTTCATGTCCAATCTTTCGTTTCCTATGTGTTCTTTTCTTCCTTAGAATAATGATAGATATGAAGTTCATGTTCCTTCCAACCTGCATCACCTGGACTGAGTGCCATTTGAAACATTGATTTTGGTTCCATGGTTTGCAGAGTATGATACAATTATAAACTCCTGTATGCAGTTCTTCCAAATTTTGTCCCTGACACTGATCATTACTACGAACCCCTCTCCACATTCATGAACAAGATGTTAGTTATTCATTACATTTAATCCCAGGGAATCAATAAGACCTTCATATCAGCTCTGCATATCTACATAATTTTCTTTATGTTTGGTGGTTTAGATAAAGTTAGCAGTTGGACTTTCATGAGATATTTTAACAAATTGTGGGGGATAATAAGCAGGGAACAAATAGGTGGCCAAGATAGGCAGATTGAAAAACATTTATTTGCAAAAATGTTCAAATGTGAATCTGTAGAACTGGTGCCCTTACACAAAAAGGCAAGGGTGGAAATGGGGAGTTCCTGGTGACTTAGAAAGATCAATGTTATGAGTTGCTGGTAATTGGTTAGAAAAAAAAGTATACATACACACACACACACACATACTTTTGAGCATATATATATGATCAAAAATTTTAAAAATACACATGATGAAAAATTAAAATTAGTCACTAGTTTAAGTACTTGTTAGGGTCAGAGTCTTGGTCCACTTTACTATAACTCAAGATTTTGTGCCTAATGATCCAGTAGTTCTCTTAGTGAGAGGAAACAGAAGAAAAGGGCTAACAGCCTTTGTTGTAGAACTCAAGTTGCCTGGCCTCAAAATTTGGCTTTCACTACCTTCTACCTAATGATCTTGCTTAAGTTACTTAAGCTTTCTGCACTTTGAGTTCTTCATCAATAAATTAAACATAATAGTATTTCATATGTTACAGGAGAGTCGTTTTTGAGGATTACTCAAAACTACTAAGCATGAAAACTGCTTAAAATAGTGAACATAATAAATAATACATGTTATTATCCCATCACTAATATGGAACACATGAAATATCAGTGTATTCAGATATCTTCTGATAAAGAAATTTCACTAGATTGAGGTACCTGAGGAAAATCATCTTATTATTGTTCTGACTGGAGAATGAAACAGTTCAGCCTGTGAATGAAAGTATTCCAAAATACTAAACAAGGAGAGTAAAAGCTGATTCTTTCCATTGGCAGATATTCAATATCAGAAAACACATTGCAGCTGGAACATCAGGCAGGGAAATCAAGATAGAGCAGTAACCTGGTCTGGGCTTCTATGAGAACAGAATCAGCACATGCCAGCCAAGTCTGTATAGCCAGCTATAGAATTTTAGCTTCTTTTTCAATTTTTGGCTCCTTTCCCCTGACTTGCAATATGTTTTTAAAAACTATCTTGACTGATTTAATACTCAGTTTCATATTGTTCTAAATTCTGGGAGTGACTATCAATGTTATTATAGTCAATGATTCCATATTCCCTGGAGTGGCATAAAACTCAGGGCTCCTTTTGTTTTGGACTTCTCTCTGGTTCATTATGGCAGTTGGTACAAAAGCGAACCTGGTGTTAGAATATTTTATTTTCTTAAACATGTCGTGTAATAATAGATATCATTTTATTATACACAAATAGTATTGTATTTACAAATGATCATCTGCTGTTACACCTAAAGCTGTGAAGAGCTCGTTTAACAAGTGCCAAGTGTACATCAGAAAGTGTGTACAATGGACCAAAATGAAGTGTGTAAAAATAAAAAAATTTTGAAAAACTAATAAAATACAAATAAGGTAGAAAAAAAAAAGAAAGCAACTTTTTTCCTCAAAACTACTTTAAAGTAGACAAACTGTCATGATACTCAGCCATGGGATATACCAAAGGAGGAATCACTGTTCACCTTCCCTTATGCTAATTTGGCAATAGAAAACAAACAAAACAACATTAATATTGACTGTCTCCAAAATTTCATTTGTTCATTTTTTTCCTGGAAGTAATCTACCAAAGGAATCTAGAAAAGGACTGATTTAAATTATGTAATCAGTTTTGCATTTCTGATGTTATGCCAGTAGGTTTATTTAGCATTATTTTAAAAAGGCGGCAGTTAGAAATAAATATGTAAGATAGAGGATTGGTAAACTATATGATGATGGATTTCCATGCACAGACTCCTTAAGTCGTAGCTGAACAGAGCATTCAATGACAATAAGAAGTATTTTACATCATGTTCTATTTTAAAAATTCAAAACGTGAACCTATACAATAAACTTCCATCCCTGTCCCACCTTTGTACCCACAAACGAACCTAAACATAGAGTTTTTACATTCTTAGATAAATGATCAGAATGAAGTCACAGATAGGAAGAGTGGTTATCATTTGACTGTGGGATGACGGATTATTTTTTAAATCTCAATTTGGTTTTTATTTTTCATTTGTCTCCATTGAATATGCTTTATTTTATAATAAGAAAGAATACCATTTTTTAAAAGAATACCATTGAGACCTCCTACTCTCTAAGTGCTTTCCTAAGTGAAAAGAGACAGACAAGGTTTACATTCTAAAGAGTCAACCTGACGGAAACTGAAGTAGTTCATTCATTCTCAAGTGTGATGAACTTTTATAATGCATAAACACAGCCATGCTATACAATTGCAGCAGAGGATTTCATCCAGTTGGGAAAACCCTCCCTTGTGGAAAAGATATCAAAGCTAAACCCCAAAGGCTGCATTTGCTTAGAATTCATTTTGTGGGGGAAAAAAGCCCTAAGAGAATTTTTTTTGCCAGGAGAATAGCTTAGGTGAAGGCCTTGGAGAGAGAAAGCAGGAGCCTTGAAAATAACTGAAAAAGTAGCATAGGAGAAGACAGGTATAAAGTGAGACTGGAGGTCTTTCCAAGTGCCAGATCCAGATCTGATGTGAAAAGCATGACACAATCATGTTTGCTATTTTAATTGATTTCCTTGACTGCTGGGTGGGGAACCAAACGAGGACAGGAGTCAAATCTTAGAAACTAGTTGGGAGATTATTTCAGTAACATAGGCATGAAAAACTAATGGCTAGAATTAAGGAAATAGGATCAGGGGATAAAGGAAATGGAAATAGCAAGAAAGACTTCGGAATTAAACTTGAAAGATTGGGATGAGTCTGGAGTTTTGGCATAAGGAAGAAATGAGTCAAAACTGGTATACGGGATTCTGGGTTTATTAAGGGAAATTAAACACTACCTTTGCGACCATGATCCCAATAGAAAAAGAAGAAAAGTGTTATGAAACCACTGTTAGAAGCAAAGAGTGGAGTTTCATATAATTTCTAGAACCATCACCTTAGTGAATTCCAAATTTTAATCCAGGACAAATTATAACATTCAGTGACATGGATCAGTGATGCCAAGGCTAGGAACTATTTGAATGCTGTAATAGCTAATGAGTTTTAATACAATGAACACTGGCAACATACCCCATTGTTTTCTATGGTTGTCCCAATTCCAGAGCCCCTGATAAGATCAGCTGAAACCCTTGCTGTGACTGCATTTCAACTTCTCCTGCTGCCCAATCCTTCACTCTCCCCACAGATGTTGATTCGGAAGGATCTCCCCAATAAATTTCCTTCAGGCAAATCTCCATCTCAAAGTCTGCTTCGTGGTGGAACCAAAATGTAGCATCGTTTCAGCAACGGTTCATTTTTAGTTCTTTCCTCCTGAGATACAGGCAATATTTGTCAAGCACATGTCTGTGATTTTGCTGCCTGTGTTCCAATATCTGAAAACACTGGACTTCAGAGATTTGGTCAAATATGTTGCTCTTTCATCAGAAGTTAGTTAGTGGCCCCGTGAAATGGGTATTAAGGATTAACACACTTTTCAACACTTAATTCCTTTATAATAGTAGCATTTAACAACTGAATCTTGTAATTGGTCTTTGGGCAATTTTGTTAATACCATAATCTTGCTGAAGTCAAATATGTTTTAAAGCCAAGGTTACTTACATCAATCTCTTTGGACATCCTTGTAGTTAGAATGGTAATTATATCCAGTCATCTTGTCTCCCGCTGCTGCTATCTGTAATTCACAACCAGTGTTATAAATGGTCTCTCTTGAAATTAAAAAAAAAAAAAGTCAAAACAAGAACTGCTGATGGTAACACAATAATGGAAGAAGGGTTAATTATAGAGCTTTAACAAAAATTGTTTGTGAACTTATGTGACTCCTGATTTAATTTTGATTTCTCTTTCTTTAAAAGGCAGCTGAGGACCTATAGCTGTGTATTTTATATATGATGTCAGGAAACATGCTGGAAACCGGCAAGGGTGAACTATGTTTATCTTCAAAACGAAGAGATATTCATATCCCTGAATAAATGAAGACAGGGTTTAAGGGAAATAACAATACAAAAATATAGAGTTCATTTTTGCGTCTTTGTGCTACAAATGCCTTGTGAAGAAAAAGTAAAATGAGAAGTGTTAAAAAAATGAATGGGTTGGGGAATGTGGAAGATGGCTTTTTGTTGTTGTTATTAACTTTTCATAAGCATCCTGGAGATGCAGTATTGGTTGCTATGTTTGGGGTACCACTGTTCCCCACATTGTGGTGAGCAAAAGGTGGATTTTACTTACTTGTTCTGTAGAATATTTTGCCTTGACATAAACAGAGGGCACGTGATGATTACCATTTGATGAGCTCTACTACATCTCTGCCATCAGGCTGCCAGGATGTCTTCAACATGACCAGGAAGCCCAATGGTGTTAGCAGATCCATGTATGCTCACTGCATGTGTGTTGGGGGTAAGGGTGTGGAGTTGCTGCATCTGATGGAATTCCACTTAAAACATGAATAAGAGAAACACACACACAACTTAAAATCTTCACTAAAAATGAAATTGCCTTCAGTCAGCATTTGGAAATCTCTATTTCTACCTCAAAGTATTTTAATAATTGATCCATATAGATATTTAGTAGGCTGCATACTTTCTACCTCAAAATGGGGGCAAAAGCAAACAAAATCCAGCAATGTACCAAAATCTTAAAAAATCTATTTCCTAAAAAGCAAAGGAATGCATCAAACACCATGAAACTCAACAAAATATAAAGAAATACCCAGAAACCAAGTCAGTAGAGTTTTCAAATGTGCAGGGCAGGGACTAGCATTTGATAGTGAATGGAGGAAAAATATAAGTAACTCAATGACAATAACTCATTTCTTTTCCAGGTCAATTGAAATTGAAGAAAAGTCCTGCCTCTCCAAGGCTAATTTTTTACACTCAGCCATAAAGCACATAAAATCTCCTGTTGTGTATGAATTCATTTTCAAATCTAAAGCTGAAACCTGAAACATTCAGATTCATAATTTCATGCTCGACATGAAGAACCTTTCTAAACATAGCTTTTCAAAGGTTTAAAATTCCCACTTCTTTGCTGTCTAATATCCACAATTATTTTCGTGGTTCTGAATTGTTTTTCACTTTCACTCCAGAGTCTTTATTATTATTAAGTTCTTGGGCTAACTCACTGTGAAACAAGTTATCATTGTGAGAAATAAAGTCACCGAGTCCCAAACTGATTTACTGTGGTCCCTAAGGGAGGACAGCAGGTCTTCTGCAGACCCAAAATGAGTATTTGCAGCCTTGATCACAGTTGACTGCTGAGTATATCCTCTATCTGCAGGAAGAAAGCTTGGTGGCATTACCATATAATTTGTGATTTTGAGAAAGTTTGCTTCTCACCATCATTTCAAACATTTCATCTCTTTTATTCTCAGAACATGATATTCTTCAATTTAAATCTCCTGGGAAGTGTAGAAAAAGAATGGAATCTATAGAGAACTGGAAGCAAAGACAGATAGCTCACATATTCTGGGCACTTGGGAGGTGATTAAGGGTTCCAGAATGGTAATGTGATTTTTGGAGCACAATAAGACTATATCGTCTTCTTCCGAAAGACATGTGATAGAGAATTTATTTTCTTCTTCTATGAAAAAACAAAAACAAAACCAGTTGATATTTACATTCAGCAGGTGGAGCAGGTTGTTTCCATGTATGTGCATATATATTTTCTCATTTGTTATTCCACATTTGTTGAGTATCTATGTAAGATTTTGTTTTTACCGTTGGAAGGTTCATACTTTTAGAGAGGAAGACCATAAATAAAATAACATAATAAATATAATATTAATGCATAATATCCTTTAGAATATTAGAAAAGGGGCATGTGACGTGGACTTTGAATTTAAGAAAGAAAAAGAATAAAGCTAGGTAAAGAAACTAAAAATGAACTAAATCCCAAAATGCTTTCAAGACCATGTTCTTCCATGAATAGATATCAAATGTTTGCTTCTTTAATATTTTAATCTACAAACAGTAATGTTCACCTTATGATTTTTACAGTTTGTAGGTTTTGACAAAAAAATACATACATTCTCTACTACAATAACATAGAGTTCCACCAGGCTAGTAATAAATTTTTTTTTTTAGAAAAAGAAAATTTAATAATGCCTCACATGCTAATTTGTAAACAATATATACAAAGTACTAATAACATAAGCACTGAACATTAATTTGTAAAGTGTAATATGTCTGTGTTGGGGACATGGAGAGAGATGGCAAGTATGTGGGGAAGGCGGGAGTGTAATAGAATTAAATTTTGATCTTCCTATTATAGGAAGGAAACAGATAATACGTAACATTAATTAAAAAACTAAGACAAAGAGTAGAGATATCAAGGTATATAACTAAAATTTCAGGTAAAATTACTGAATATTTCTACCTTTTGGGGAGGTGCCGGGTCAAGGAACTACTATTTCATGTATTTAAATATTACTTGGCTTTTTTGTATTGGTTCTTTTACTTCTACATGACAGTAGGATCCATTCTGATAAAATTATACAAGAATGGAATATATCTTATTCCAATTAGGACCCCATTCTTGTGGGTAGGCATGATGGTGGGATTCACTTTGGCATTTTCATATGTATACACAGGAAAATTATGTTAGATTCATTTTACTCTCTTTCCTATTCTTAACCCCCCCCACCTTCCTTTCATTCCCCTTTGTCTAATCTACTGAACTTTTCTCCTTCCCCTCCTCACCTTTATAGTGGTTTAGTTTCCACATATCAGTGAAAACATTTGACTTTTTGGTTTTGGAGACTGGCTTATTTCACTTAGCATGATATTCTCCAGATCTATCCATTTACTGGCAAATGCCATAATTTCATTCTTCTTTATGGCTGAGTAATCGTCCATTATACATATATATCACAATTTCTTTATCCATTCATCCTTTGATGGGCATCTAGGTTGTTTGCATAGCTTAGCTATTGTGAATTGTGCTGCTATAAACATTGATGTGGCTTTGTTACTGAGGTATGCTGATTTTAAATCCTTTGGGTATGTGCCAAGGAGTGGGATAAGTGGGTCAAATGGTTTTTCTACTCCTAGTTTTTTGAGGAATCTCTGTACTACTTTCCATAGTGGTTGCACCATTTTGCAATACCACCAATGTATGGCGTTCCCTTTTCCCCACATCCTTGCTAACATTTGTTGTTATATGTATTCTTGATAATTGCCATTCTGATTGGAGTAAGATGGAATCTCAGTGTCATTTTAATTTGCAATTGCCCTTTTCTAATTGCTAAAGATTTTGAATATATTTTCATATATTTGTTGATAATTCATATTTCTTTTTTTTGAGAAGCATCTCCTTCAGTTCCTTTGTGCATTTATTGATTGAATTATTTTGTTGTTGTTGTTGTTGCTAAGCTTTTGAGTCCTTTTATATCCTGGAAATTAACACCCTATCAGTGCTTCTGGTGGAAAAGATCTGGTGTGATGCCTTGCTTCTTATTCTAAGAATTGCTTTGGCTATTCTGGGCCTCTTATTTTTCCAAATGAATTTCATGACTACTTTTTCTACTTCTATGAAGAATGTGATTGGAATTTTGATGGGAATTTCCTTGAATCTGTTTAGCACTTTTGGTAGTACAGCCATTTTGACAACATTGATTCTGCCTATCCAAGAACATTGGAGGTCTTTCCATCTTCTAAGGTCGATCTCAATTTCTTTCTATAGTGTTCTGTTGTGTTCATTGTAGAGGTCTTTCACCTCTTTTGTTGGATTTATTCCTAAGTAATTTTTGTTTGGAGGTTATTGTGAATGAGATGGTTTTCCTCATTTCTCTTTTAGCTAATATCATTGAAGTATAGGAATGCAATTGATTTATGGGTGTTAATTTTGTATTCTACTACTTTGCTGAATTCATTTATGAGTTCTAGAAGTTTATTGGTGGAGTTTTTTTTTTTTTTTTTTTGTCTTCCAAATATAGAATCATGTTGTCGGCAAACATATAGTTTGATCTCTTCTTTTCCTGTTTGTATTCCTTTAATTTCTTTCTCTTTTCTAATTGCTCTGGCTAGATATTCAAGGACTATGTTGAATAGAAATAGTAAAAGTGGACATCCTTGTCTTGTTTCTGCTTTTAGAGGAAATGCTCAGGGAGTGTTACCACTGAGCAGATCTCTAGGCCTTTTTATTTTGAGACAGGGTCTCACTAAGTTGCCCAAGCTGGCCTTGAACTTGGAATCTTCTTTTCTCAACCTCCAGAGTAGTTAAGATAAATATGTTTAAAACATTTAGTCCTTAACTTGCACTGATACTGAAATATTGATGCATTTGTTCATGCATGTACACACACACACACACCCGCACACACACATACACACCCGCACACACACATACACACATAAAGAAAACCCAATAGCCTCTGGAATTTTCTTCAAATTAAAATGGGTGATAGGATCTGGGTACGGGCATAGATGAAAAAAAGAATAGCTATGGGTTTATAATTATTGAATACATGTAACTGATAAGAACTTGTTTATTTTAATATTCTCTCTACTTTTGACTATGCTTGCAATTTCCTAAGCTAAAATAATATATTAAATGTACTCATATTAGTAATAAACTTTATATGTCCCATATGAAGAAAGTATAAAATTCTAATAAATAATCACTAACAAGATGAATAAACAAAAAATAAACCATTGCTTGAATGATAGTGCTAATGAAAAGATTATCCTATAATTCATGTAAATATTTAATAATTATAATCCTAAAGTATTTTTTGGCTTCATTCCTATATATTTAAAAAATGCTTGAAAACAATAAGTATGTGAGAATATTGATAAAGAAAAGCAATAAAGAAATGTATTGCATTGATACATATTATATTTAACATTAGAACATTGAAATGAAACTTACCAGAGAAATAGAATAACAGAACCAGAAAAGAGAACAAAGCATAAAATAATTTATTCTGGTAAAAATAGTACTTCAAATCAGCATATTCACCATGCATAATGGTGCAGGCCTGTAATCCCAGTGCTCTGGAGGCTGAGGCAGGAAGATCATGAGTTCAAAGCCAGCCTCATCAAAAGAGAGTCACTAAGCAACTCAATGCAGCCCACTGCTAAATAACATCCAAAAGAGGGGGGAAGGAATGTGGCTCAGTGGCTGAATGCCCCTGAGTTCAATCCCTGGTACCATCCCCTCAAAAAAAAAATGGATTATTCAGTAAATAATCAGATATTTCAGAATATTATTTCAGATCAGTATTCAGTAAGTAAACAGATCATTCAGATAATCACTGGAGTAAATATTAAAATGAGCTTCCTACACAGTCATATCTCAGAAATCTACTTCAAATAAATTAAAGGTAACCATAAATAGGAAAACTATAGTTGTAGTAGAAATATTCACAAATAGTTTTTTTGAAGGAGATATTTATAAATACAAAAAATTAAACCAGAAAATATAAAGTATGGGCAATAGCTTTGGCAATACAGACACCTAAAACTTCTGTGAAACAAATGAAAAATCTCAAAAAATCAAAAGACTCTTTGAAGACAATTTTTACACAAACAATAGAGAGAGCCATTAATTTCCTACAGTATTTCTAAGTAGTGAAATGAAATAATGGAAGTGAAAGTGCTTTTAAAAATATAATGAAATGAGTTTTGCTCCCAGAAGGGTACCTGAGCACTGACAGTGCCTCCTGCTGAAACGTCAGTGTGACCTGAATGGAGCATATTTTTAATTCATTGCTGACCGGATTTGCTGAAGTAAGGGAGATTTCAAATGCTCACTATTCCATTCCTACACCAGTAAGTGCCATGCAAAGGAGAAACAAAAAGGAGCAGAATGTAATGCTGGATGCGTTGAATGGAAGCAAAAAGGACAAGCAGCACAGCCCTGGGAAACGCTGATAGTAGCATCCAGACCCCGAAGCAGAGCTGCGGCAGTGCCAAGGAGACAGAGGTATTGAACACTGGGCTACTGTGGTAGGGAAAGCTTATCAATGGAATAACACAGAAAGGGGAGTTCTTAAAGGAAACCAGAGAGAAAGAGGCAGATCTTCAACACCTAAAAAGAATCAAATTAGAGTAATAAAAGACTTCTCAAAAGCAACAATGGATACAATGGAAGCAAGAAAAAATATTTTCAGTGAAAGAAGTCAGACAAAGAAAGAAAAACTTCATATACTTTCTCATTTGTGGAAGTTAAAAACTATCTACCTGAATGGTCAACCGTGATTGTTAGAGATTGGAAAGTGTATGTTTGTAAAGAGTGAGGGTAGAAAAAGAAAGTCTGAATTTAATTAATGTATACTTTATGCATGTATGGAATCCCATTAATATGTCTTAGGTCCTTTTACATAACTGTAACAAAAAGCATAACAAAATACCAGAGACTAGGTGACTTTATAAAGAAAAGAGGTTTATTTAACTCACAGTTCTAAAGGTTCAAGAGAATGGAGCAAACATTAGCTTGAGTTTGGTGAGGCCCTTATATCATGAGGCATCACAATGGTTAAGAGTGTATGTGAGAGGGAGAGATCAATTGCCAGGCAGCACACTAGAGAAGAGTAGGTGGTCAAGTTTCCTCTATTTATAACAACCTTCTCACAAGAACTTGAGCATCCTATGATAACTACCTAATCCCTTTCAAGGACACTGCCCCTAATGACCTTTCTACTAGGCTCTATCTTTAAAGGTCCCACTGCCTCTACACCAGCATGCTGAGGATCAAGCCTCCAATGCATGAACTTCTGGGGGACACAGTTGGACCATATTCTAAACATAGTAGATGCCTTAGTTCATTTTATCTTCACCACAATCCATTGGTATATCTACTATCGTCATCTCTGTTACCAGAAAAGCATTTTAGGCACCAAGAAGTAAACTAGCTCACAGTCATGTGATTAGTTAAAGTGATGAGGCTGAGTCAAAACAGCCTCACTGGGGTAATTTATCACTGGGGTCTTCTTTCTTAATCTTAATTTAAAAAATGATTAAAACATTGTATTTAATGGAAAGATATAAGTAGAATGAAAGTGAATGTACATATGTTTTTAAAGCATCAAGATAAATGAAGCTCAAAAATGATAATGCTGTTATCATAGTATGAAATTTTAACATACCTGTTCCAATGATTATAGATCAAATAAAATATTCATGAATATATGTGAACAGTGTAATGGACAGTGTAATCAATAAGTTTGATTAAATAAACATGTATAGATTAAAACATACAACAGTTGGTTATCACAGTACAGTTTGATTTTTGAAAATAATTCTAGTAGAGGAGTCTTTCCTAGTAATGCTTTTCATATTTTTAGTCGGAAGGGCTGAGGAACATCTTTGTAACCATCCATTCAAGGATCTTTCTTTCTCTTTTTCTTTCTTTCTTTCTTTCTTTCTTTCTTTCTTTCTTTCTTTCTTT
>JAJEJO010005745.1:93040-116688 GCA_020662805.1 Glaucomys volans
TTTCTTTCTTTCTTTCTTTCTTTCTTTCTTTCTTTCTTTCTTTCTTTCTTTCTTTCTCTTTCTTTCTTTATTTCTTTTTTTATACTAGGGATTGAACCTGGGGTGTTGACCACTGAGCCACATCCCAGCCCTTTCTGTAAATTTTTTCTTTTTTAATTTCAAGACAGAGTCTTACTAAGTTACTTAGGGTCTCACTAATTTGCTGAGGCTGGCCTCAAGCTCATGATCCTACTGCCTCAGCCTCCCAAGTTGCTGGGATTACAGGTGTACACCACTGAGCCAGGCTTAAGGATATCTGTTGATCAAAGAAATGCCTTGGTGGAAAGACAGGTCTCTGCTGTTCTGTCCATTGCAATAGTTGCTAATCATACACAGCTACTATAAATAGGTGAAATGAAGTTAGTCCAAAGTGAGAGGAACTACAAGTGCAACATGCTGAAGACAAAATGTGAAAAAAATGTAAAATATCTCATTAGTAAATATTTTTGCTTTAATGTCAAAATGATAATATTTTGGATATATTGGGTTAAATCAATACATTATTAACATTAACCTCACCTGTGTCTCTTTACTTTTGAAATAATGAAGCTACTAGAAAAACTTAAATTACACATGTGTCTTGCATTATATATATACTGGAGACCCTAGTGCTGGTCTAGAGATTCATTAAATTAAGACTACCTGAACCAGCATTTTTCTAAACTATAGAATTGTTTATTTCCAAGATATGTCTCCAGATCCAACCAATTTTTTCTTAAAGACATAAATGAATGGAGATATTTGCTATTCTTACAGTTATGAAAGCCCAAAGTCATACAAATACCAATTGTCCTGAAATTTATCTGAAGCGCAATGTGATTTCGACCCAAAATCCCAGGGTTTTTATGAATCTTGACAAGCTCACTTTAAAGGCTATCTGGAGGGCCAAAAGATCAAAAGTAGGTAAATCTAAAGGATGTGCCCTACTAGATATCAAGGCATGCTATAAGGTTTAAATGATAAAGTCAATATGGTATTTGTACAACATAAAAAAAATGTTGGATAATGGAATAATGATCTGGGAAATAAACTGTCACTTATTTCTTTACAACTTGATAGATCACAAAGATAGAAATGGAGATCATTGTGAAATGAAAGGACCATTCAATGAGGGTGTTCGAACACTCAACTGCCCACAAAAATTGGACTTTCCTTTGCACCATCCACAAAAATCAATTCAGGTAGGTTAAAGACTTAAAAGTTCAAAGTGAATCTTTGAGATTTTATAAGAGAATACTATCTATTATTTTCTAAATTTTACAAATACACATTAAACACTAAATGATGAATAATTTTCCCTGCTTGTTAATTAGATACTTCTGTTCAACCAGACAGCCAAAAGAGAGTGAGAGGACAAGATACAAATTAAGAAATGTTTGCAACACATGAAATTCACAAAGAATTCGTGAAACCCTTGAAAATCAATTAGAAAAGGACTACACTCGATAGAAAATTGTGGATAGAACACAAAAACCAGAAGAGGATACATGATTCGTAAACAAACACATGATGTTTAACTTCATTCGTGATAATGGAAATGCAGATTACCATTTTCAAACCATTGACGTGATTTTATTGCCACTGATGATTATCCCCACAACAATTAAGTCAGATAAATCCAAGTATCAAAGAGGAGATGAATCGACTACTCCATGATAGAATTATAAATAGAAAGAGAAAGAGGTGAGCGTTCATTATCTTATGAGGTTGAATATTTGCACAATCTGTGATCCAGCAATCCCACTCCCATGTGATATGTTACATGCTTGGTTTCGGTCAAGTGTCAGGAGAGAGCTATGGAAATATGTATGATAAACCTGTTGCGTGGAAAAAAGAATAAAGTGAAGGAAGGCAAGAATGAAGGAAAGGAGGGAGGTATGGAGGAAGGAAAGAGAGAAAGGAGGAAGGGAGGATGGTGCAAGGGAAGGAGGGAAGCAGAAGGCAGGGAGCAAAGGGAAAAAAAGGAACAAGGGAGAAAAGAAAGGAGGAAGGGAGGTCAAGAGAGGTTCAGGAAAGTTGGGCTCTGGAAAGGAAAGAAGGAGGAATTATAAGAGAAAAAGGAGAGACATTGCTCACATCCAGATAAATGAATATGTAGAATATTATGCATATAAAATGAATGAAATAAAGCCACATGCTATAAGATGCTTTCATATGTAATAATCAATCCAAGATACTACATATATCTAGTACATTTAATATATTCACAAAAGTCCACAAAAAGAGAAAATGGCAACTGAATATTTATGATTGAATATATTTATAGTAACATATGCAAAGAACAATAAAAAGGATATAGATATAGCATGCATACTGTAGTTATATTTATAGGAGGAGACAGGGTTAGATAAGGAAGAAAATATAGATTATATAGTATTATAAAATTGTATTTCTTAAATTGGAGAATGTGTTCATGGGTACCTTAGGTTTCTCTTATTCATGAGAGAAATATCCAGTAAATGTCTGAAACCACAGATAGGACTGAATCCTATATGTACTGTTTTATTTCCTATATTCACAAACTTATGATACAGCTTAATTCATAAAGTAGGCTTAGCAAGATGTTAACAACTAAAAATAAAATAGAACGATTATAACAATATTCTGTAATAAAAATCTGAAATTTATGAATTGCTTATTTATGGAATTTTCCATTTAATATTTTCAGACCAAGGTTAATTTCAGGTAACTTCAATTGCAGAGAGCTAAATCAAGAATAAGGAAATTGAAGACTATTGTATTCACTTTTTGATTGTGCTTTAATATATACATGCATATTACACATATTCTTTTCCATGAATCAAATACTATTATATTCCAAGTAAACAAAGGTATAAACAGACAAATAGTGGTTTGAAGGGAGGCTCTCAATGGGTTTTTCTTTGGAACCTTCCCCTTGTCCTTGGTTCCTTCCCTTCCTCTTCCACATCTCCAATGTGGAGCCATTTTTTTTTAAATTCCTTTAAGATTCATTGTTTGGCTTACTGAACCATTTAGCATGGAAACATGCTTGAAGTTGCTCAAATCTGTGCTCAGCATGGCACCTTGCCCCTCATGTACAACAGATTAAAAATAATCAATGAGTTCCTGTTCCAGACTGTGGAAATATTACAAATGACTATTCTATGAGAATTTCTTAAGCTGAACACCTACCTATTTGGTTCCAAACTGCATAATCATCTGGAAAGTAGGTTTTGTTCCAGCTCTCAAGAAACAGCACAGTCCGACATATCTGCAGGGAAATTGGATTTTTCATCATATGTTCTTAAGAGAAAGCAGTAAAAAGAGCTTCATAAAAAAAGGAAAAGCAAAATGCATATGTGCCTTTCTGAAAATGTTGTAAAAGCTGACGATGATATTTCTCCTCTGGGCATTAGATCAATCTCATGCATAAACACTAAAATAGAAAGAGACTTACTAAAGAAATAGATCATTGACTGTCTAAAAGCATTTGTGTTGTGGGACTCGTAAAAAAAATAGAGAATCTTTTCTTTCTTTGCAATACAATGGATGGAAAGATTTTAGCTTGGAAATATATGTTGCTGATAGATAAAATCCTTTGGGAAATGCAAATTCAGATATATGAGACAAAAATTAAATAAATAATATTTTAAAAGCCTTCAAACTTATTATAAGATATGAAAATTAACCTGAGTTACTGTTCTGAAGAGAGTACTTTCGGCGCAGTGACACTTTCTGCTTGTAGGTACCTTGCTCCATCTTCAGAAGTGCTCAAGATGTGCCAAGTAAGCTCATGTTTCCCTTCAGCATTTGTGTATTATTTTGAGAATGACCCATTTGCAAATGAGGCTATGGAACATCTGCCTATGGTATTGATTTAGAGGCTGGAACCAAATTAGGACCTACATTACCTAGATCCTCACTTCTAGATTTAGGTCCCTTCTGCCTTTTGTAATGATTATTCACTTTTCTTGTTCTCTGCTCTATTCTTAAGAAAGTGGCCTCCACGGCATTCTGTAGAAAGAACAAGAGTATAGATAGAGACACAGGCTACAAGAATTCTCTACCCCATTTTGGGGACTCCTTTTATAGCATACTTGGTTTACTAACTCTTTTTAGTTCAGAGTCCTTTGATTTTTCATAGTTGGTTTATTTCAGATCTTATAAACAATACGGAAGTGAGAGTTCTCTTAACTAATTATGTCCCATTGGGAGGGAATTTAGTATATTGTTTAAAGGTACAATCAAGAGTAGAATACCAGTTCCTTTAAGGGAAATATTTCTAATAGAGCAATATTATTAATAAAATTATAATATTAATTGAATACACCTCTCTGTCACACAACTGAAGATAGCTAGGGATCACACACATCCATGCTCATTAGTCTCATTTTTAATTTGTGACTTAAAATTTCAAGGGTTTCCTAAAAGGTTGCTTGATAAGCAAACTACATTTTCCCAGTTCATTCATTTTGTTTTATTTTCTCAGGTGACTCAGACCTCTCTTAAAAACCACAACCCTCCATACTGCTTTCCAGAGTTGCTACACTAATTTGCAATCCCACCAGCAATGTATGAGTGTACCTATCCCCCCACAATCTTGCCAACACCTATTGTTGCTTATATTCTTGAGAACAGACATTCTTTTTGGGGTGAGATAAAATCTTAGGGTAATTTTGATTTGTATTTCTCTTATTACTAGGGATGTTGAAAATTTTTCCATATATCTGTTGATTGCTTGTAAATCTGTGAAGTATCTGCTCAGTTCTGTAGCCTATTTATTGGTTGGGTTATTTATATTCTTGGTGTAAAGTTTTTTGAGTTCTTTATAAATTCTGGAGATTAGTGCTCTATCTGAAGTGTGTGTGGTAAAGATTTTCTCCAACTCTGTAGGCTCTCTCTTCACATTGTTGATTGTTTCCTTTGCAAAAGCTTTTTAATTTGAATCTATCCCATTTATTGATTCTTACTTTCATTTCTTGCACTTTGGGAGTCTTGTTAAGGAAGTCTGATCCTAAGGTGACATGATGAAGATTTGGGCCTAATTTTTCTTCTGTTTAGTGCAGGGTCTCTGGTCTAATTCCTAGGTCCTTGATCCATTTTGAGTTGAGTTTTGTGCAGGGTGAGAGATAGGGGTTTAGTTTCATTTTGCTGCATATGGATTTCCAGTTTTCCTAGCACCATTTGTTTTCTCCATTGTATATTTGGGGCACCTTTGTCTAGTATGAGATAACTATGTTTATGTGAGTTTGTCTCTGTGTACTCTTTTCTGTATCATTGGTCTCTCTGTCTATTGTGGTGCCAATACCATGCCATTTTTGTTACTATTGCTCTATAGTATAGTTGGAGGTCTGGTATTGTAATACCTCCTGCTTCACTCTTCCTGCTAAGGAGGAAGAATGGATTGCGTAGAGGGAAATGAGGGATGAGGGAGGGGATGGGGGATGGAAAGATAATGGAATGAGACAAACATCATAACCCTATATACATGTATGATTACACAAACAGTGTGACTCTAGTTCGTGAACAACCAGAGGAATTCAAAGTTGTATTGCATTTGTGTACAATGAATCAAAAAAAGAAAAAAGAAAAAGAAAAAGAAAAAAATAACCTTCATTTAGGCTGCCAGATTTAGTCAACAAAAATGCAGGGTACCCTGGCAAATTTGAATGATTTCCTAATGCTTATGTGTATGCATACTGAGATGAAAGAGAAACACGGCACAGGGCATACTTATAGAATTCACTGCTGACCTGAATTAAATAATAAATAAATTACATGCTCTGCTTTTTGAAATTATATTTCCTGATGATTTGTCACTCCTAAATAATTAATTGGCTCTCAAAACTTGCTTCTAAAATTCAGGGTAGTCTGTATTTCCCTTGCAGTGTAACACCTTCTACAGTGGTCACAGCTAACTTCCTTTTTTCTTTTGTTCATTGAACATTTATCAATCATCAAAAGCATGCAATATTAACATTATGAACCGGTACATTGAACATGTACTCCCATGAAGCTAACCAGTCTAAGAATGACTCTTCAGGCCGGATTTGTTGAAACACTACCATATTTCATGGCATAACTTTTTCAATTCCTTTCCATTCTTCAGGCCTACGTGGCTTCTCTTGATGGATGACTTTTCAAATGCTGAGCCTTAAAAGAAAGGGCATTGCCTTCAGTTCTCCCTCGTGTTGTCCAACACTACACACGAGGATTCTACTTGTTCCCATGGAACAATTATAAAAAGAATAAAACTCTTCCAGGTAGAGAATGTATTTCAAAAGGAATCAACAGCAAATGCCATAATAATTATACACTTAAAGATACAATTTTGTTTCCTGTTCAGCAGTAATGTGGCTCCTATTAAAATAACCTGGACACTTAGAGGAATACATTTTCATCATGCTTCTCTTTAATTCATTTAACAAGTCTCTTTAAGAAATGGTGTAGTTCAATAACACTGTTTGCTTTTCTTCAATTTGCATAATCCTAATAAAAAGATATTGAAAACTATAATTAAGGAATAAGTAGAATTCATTCAATAGATTACTTAAAAAGTCAACAAGAATTCTGGCGGTGTCTTCTTCAGAACTAAAGTATGATTTTAATAAGCTGAATTTTTTTTTCTCAACTGCCTTTGTTAGGAAGAGCCAGTGGATTTTTCAGTAGGAAATACCTGACAATACTGAATTCCAGTAAAATCTCAAAACTCCTTTAATCGCTGAGTATGACAGTAATACTGAAATTAAGGTACAATTTCATGTAATCACCTTGATGCCAAAAGAAGTATTCAGCACTAATAGGAAGATGTTCTTTGAGCAACACACTGTAGAATGTGTAAAACAGCTAACACCTTACATAGGATCATTCACGCTTTATTTCAACTTGAATAAAACTTGTCTGCATTTGATACTTTGCTAAAATTTGTATTTCTATTATTTCTCCCAGAAGTAGTACAATTTTTCTCATTACCTCCTAACTAAAACACCAGAATTCTGCAAAAATAATGCTATTGTTTCTGAAGATTCACCTAAAATGGATTTTAGTCCCCACGACCTTAAAAGGAAGTCTTCATCATGAGGACAATATTGTACAAGCAAATACATTTTTTTTTCTGCATTGTGATTATGGGAATATACTGTTTTGGAAAAAAGATGAACCATTTAGAATTTTGATAATATTGGTCACAGCAAATGTGCCAATTTATAAGTTGTATTATTTCAGTCAATTTAATTCTGGTGCTTGCAGATTTGCTGCCAATGTTAGAATCAGAAAATATTTTCAATAGCTGTAAGTTCGAAAGTCATTTGAGCTAAAAGATTGCTGCTAATGTCCAAAGTGGCAGACCATTACACTTTCTTCTGTGATGCTTTATCTTCGTATGAATTTCTCTTAATCAAAAATGTTGGGTTTTTGTCACTGTTTTGATACTAGTTGAGAAAGTACATATCTCTACATCTACATGCTTGTCTTAAATCTGACTTTCTACAATTTTGCATATTGAATGAATAATTGCAGACAGCAAAAATTACTCCAAAAGATCTCTTTTGACTTATCCAGTCAATGTTCACTATTCAGAAAACTCATTACAAAGCATTTTGATGTTTGAGGATTGAAGTGAACACACCTAAAAACTAAATAATAGAAACTATCATAAGAATTGAAAACTTAGAATTTGTTAATCTCATGGCAGCATTGGGGCATCTGTCATTCCCAACTTCAAACTCATAAGTAGCCATAAATAGGCATTGAGGTGTTGAAAAAATTGGGAATTTTCAAACTAATAACAAATTTTAATAGTGTCTGGTGCAAAAAGGTGAACTTTTTGTTTACCTGCAGGTGACAAAGATATTTGTAAGGCACTGTCTGCTTGAATACAGCCAGAGATGATGTTACATAACATTTTGGGGAGCCTGACCTTTAGAGATTGACGGACTTGCAGAGTGGGTATGATTAAGGATTATAGGTCTTTCAGCTGTGTTAGTGTCTCATTGTGGTAGTAAGGCTGAATGATGTTAACTGGCTGTCCGTCAGAATCATTGAAAGCAGATGGAGGCACTTGCTAATTTAATATAATGAATAAGTACACTTTGAATATGTATTTTCTCCTTAATATTGAAATACTTCTTTGAGGAGGATAAAGAACATAAATAGTATGTATTATTCCCAAAAACCTTAAATGTTTTTCGGGAGTGATAGAATATATAGATGTAAAGAAAGGAAATGATAAAAAATATATATTCACTCTTTCATACATTCATCAACTAGTTCTTGTGTCACCCGCAGCCCAATCCACATGTCATGCACATAAACAAAGAAACTTACCCGGAGGAACTCACATTTCAGTCAAATGTCCAAAATGCAATGAACAAAAAATAAGAATGGTCAGCACTAATGAGGGAGAGATACTGAAGCTGAAACTCAGGAAGAGCTGGTATAGGGCTTTTTGTCTGGGTAATGTAGACACGGTGATCCCCAATGGAAATTAAAAAATCATTGTGTCAATTCATGGCTCAGAGCATAGCTCCCAACTCCTCCCCTCCCTGAAACTATAATTGGTGTCAAGATTCCCACTGTTTTTACCCGCGGTAAAAGTTATTTCTCTACACGTATCTGTCTACTTTACAGTGGAGCTTATGAGAAATGATATTAAAACTTAGAGATAAAATTTGGCCACATGCAAATCTATTTTAGAGATGGCCTATACATGTCGACTAATGTGGTCCTTTGATAATTCCCTCCCTCTTTCCTTTGTTCTCTTTTTGCTCTGAGTATGTGTAAAATGAAGATTTCTCTGAACCTACAAGGCTGTGTTTCACAGTTTGTGCTGTTCGGTGACATAGACTGCCAACCTGCTGTGCTTCCATCTCTGCACGTGTATGGGGGGCTGTCAGTCTCTCAAGGTTGCTCTGTCTACCTACTCCAATGCACTTAGTTTGCCCTGTTTCCTAGCAACTGGTTCCATCTAATTTATTTTCCTGTAGCATCCTTCGCGCATCAGGCTTTCTTGTTCCTCTCTCTCTAGTTAAATGGATTTATCAGTGTCTAACAGCCTTTATGCCATATGTCTATCAAAGTAGCCTCCCCCAGAAAAGCAGAGGATTGAGTAACAGCATGTAACCTCTGTGGAGCAATTTTAAACTTGGGGCCTCAAACATAAGTTCCAGAGGGGCCTGGTTATGTATTTTGTTAATATTGTTGTATTTTGTAATATTGAAATCCCTCCATGGTGAGAAACCACTTTTATCCCCACAGGTTCCTTATTGAAATCTGCATAGATGATTTTTACTTTCCTAAATGAAGTTTGCAACTCATCCAAATTATGTGAACTTGCTCTAGTGTGGGCAAATCCTCTGTCCATTGTTACCATTATCAGTTCTCTTCTTCTCTTCCATGATTATTATGGTGCATACGTGTTAAATACTTCAGTGAGGAATTGCTCATGCACACATCCTATGTATCAGATAGTGCCCCACTTTTATAAAGGAATGATAGGTGACAACTTGTTTTTCCAATGATCTGTTTATACCTGCCCAATCAAAACAACAATGTGCTAGTATTCATAAATAATAACATTATGACATGAGCTATGAGTGTGTGTTGAGAGAAAGAGAGAGTGGGAGTTTGTCATGGTGTAACTTACTCCTTGAGTGAGTACTTCTTACTCCCTCCGAGTGAGGAGGAGCAGTGTTGTGTCAAGGTGTCAGCATTGGCTCTCCACCCCTCTCCAGTCCATACTGGCAGAGTGAATAAAGAAGTGGAAATAGACAGAATTATTCTTAGGGAACATCCATCTTCATAGGACTTACATGAGAAAATATTACTCCACTTTAACTGGTGGAGTAATATGTAATATGTTTAAATGTAATTGGTGCTGTTTTATGAATGAAAAAATTAGGTAACATGAATTAGGAATAAAAATGGCAGCCTTGTAGGATAGATTATGGACTTAGATTATAAAATAAACAAATGGAAAACCTTCTGTAGCTATGGTTTGTAGTTAGATTTCATAATTACCTAAAGAGCTTTACCAAAAACTTGACAATAACCTATGTATGGGAGATGGTTCTTGTGCAAAATGAGTTTTCAGAGGCACATCATGAAACAAAATCATAAACTTTTGCAATAATGGACCAATATGCATTCAGTATCAAAAATAATGCTATTCTGTAATTGGGACTATGTATTTAATATACAATGCATAATTAAAGGAAACTATTTATGTATTTATTTTTTGTGATGCTGGGGATTAAATCCAGAGCTTCATAAATGCTAGACAAGTGCTCTACTTCTGAGCTGTTCCCTTAGCACAAGGGACCTTTTTAAATAGGTAAATTGTTATAGACAATTAATATAAATACTGATTACCTATGGCAAATTAGATATAAACTGCATACTTTTGAAAATGAATAACAGCTTCACTTATATTCCTTTATCATTTAAAAAAATATTGGGCTGGCATTTTCTGGAAAGTTGGCCTTTCCCTTCTTTACTACTAGAATTAGTCACAGTATCTTCAATTACCTATAGTAATTCTAACCAAAAGTGTTTTACCATCTTTCCAAAAGTCATTTGAATTGCCCATTCTTTCTGCAAAGATTTTACTGATAAAGCAAATCTATAGATACCTCACATTCTTCTGATCTTTAGAAATAAATACCAACCCTACACATACTGTCTATAGACTGGAAAAAGGGATGGTATCTAATACAAAGCAATATGTATTTTGTCATGCCTACCTATTTCTCCACATACCTGAAAGGTAACTTTGTACATAAAAGATATTCATAAATGCCATTTGAATGAGTTAATTAAAAAGCTTCTGTGATGACCAAGATCAAGTTTGGTGCTGAATTTGTTACAAGACTGATATTTTCAAGTAGGTTGGAAACACTATCATAAATCACCAGGAGTTTTCTTGCCTTTGCAACAAACATTTAACTACTGCTATCTGTTACTTCTATACCTTCCTCCAACCACTACTGCCTCACAGCATCTTCTTCTGCCATTTTGGGGATTCTGTTCTTTCCCTGTACTCTGACATGATTTGGAAGGAAGGTTGGAATGGAGTAAGAGTGGAAGGAAAAGGAAAAGGAATGTAAGGGAGAGAAGAATAAAGCAAAAGAAAGGAGGAAGGAGGTAGGGATGGAGGGATGGGAAAAGGCAGAAGGAAGGGGAAAGGAAGGGAAAAAGAAAGAGAAGGGAAAGGGAGGGATGGAAAGGGAAGGAAGAAAAGGCTTCTTACTCTACTCCACATCCTCAACACTATGCCCTCTCACTCCTCCTGTTTCTGGAGGACCTTTTCTGTAAGATAAAATGTAAGTCCAGAGGAATGAGAAATGTTTTCCTGGATGGAAAAAAAAATAAATATAAAACTTCTAAAATTGGATCGATGGTTTGGCATGTACATAGGATTGAGTAAATGCGTACCACTTTCTCCCCATAAAAGATTCAGAATGCCAAAATTTCAGATATGAGAACATAATCTCAGAAATATTCCAGTTTACCTAATCTGCTGTAACTCAGACCATATTTCTTCATTCTCAATCCACCACATTTTATTGTGTGAATTTCTATGTGATTAATGTGATTTAGGTTGGCTGTGGGCATCCCAAAATGATATACCTCACTCTCTGTTTTTGAAAATTTATTAACATTTACACTTAGATTGAATGACTAAGATGTAGCCAAAGTTTCAACACAGAATCAAAGATCTACCAGCTCTTCTTGCAGCATGGATACTATCCTAGATCTGACATTCTTTTGAATAGTGGACATGCAGTCCCCTTCAAAGGATGTATATCATCCCTTAGTATCCACTAAGGGTTGCTTCCAGGACCTCTCATGGACACCATAGTCTGTGGAGACCCCAGTCTTTTATATAAAATTGTGTTATGTTTGCATGTAACCTGTGCCCATCTTCCCATGTACTTTAACTCATCCCTAGATCTTTTGTGCAATACAATGTAAATGCCATGTAAATGGTTGTTAAACTATACTGTTTACAGGAATAATGACACGAAAAAAGTTTGTACATGCTAAGTACAGATACAATTTTTTAATATTTGAAAAACATATTAATGAATCCATAATTGTGGAGTCCGTGGTTATAGAGGGTCAACTGTATAACTGACATGGTTGCAGTGTATGGATTTTGTCCTCTTTATACTTATTTCAGCCTGGCTAACTGTTGGTCATACAGTGAAATCATCCAGCTCTCATATTGCTACATGAATTGCTATCATTGTAGCAATTCATTTTCAGTTAGTACAACAACATCCCTAAGGTTGGGTAATATATAAAGCAAAGAAATTTAGCTCACAGTTTTGGAGACTGTAAGTCCAAGGCTGGTTGTTGACATTTGTTTGGTCTCTGGAGAGGGCCCGATGGCAGATGGCAGAATGGTAGGAGAACATGCTGAGGGAGAGGTCAAAAGATGAGACAAGAGGCCACAGAAAGTGGGTGGACTCCTCTTGCTTTCTCCAGTAGCCCTATCACAAGGACTAACCATGAGCATTGCCTTAATTTACTCTGTGGGAAGAATACCCAATGAGCATGTGACCTCTTCTCTCTTGGATCCATCTTGTTTTGTGCTTTTTTTTTTTTTTTTTTTTTCTGGTGGCAGGATTGAATTCAAGACCTGGTGCAGCATCCTACCACTGAACTACATCCCAAATCCTAGGTCCCACCATTTAAACTTCCTGCCACCTCAACACTGGCCCTTGAAAACTAAGCCTCCAACACATGAATCATATCCAAAACATAACAATCAGAAGATAATTTTATATTTAATTGTTGAAGGTAAGCAGTTTTTCTTAAGGCACTTAGAATGCTTTGTTATGTGATACAATCCCCTGAACTGTTACATTGAGTTTAAGTCAATACACACTTTTGAAGGGAGGTTTAAAAAAAGGAGAAGAAAAATGAATTTTCTCAAAGGACAAAGCTGATTTTCTATTTTTGATAAATGGAAATTCATTATCAGCATAGCAAACAAAATATTGTTGCTTACATGAAAATAGTGTTAATTAATTGAGCTAAACTTAGTGTACTATAATTGAAGTTGCAAAAATGCTGAAAGATTCCTGAATTGCATTTCACAGGGACAGCTAAATAAACCCTGATTTATAAAATGACAATTTCCTGTTAGTGTTAATCACTTGGTCCATGTGATTCATCCCTGTACTAATTGAACATAATGATTATGATGGATTCAAGTTTGTACTACATTTTAGGAAAACAAAAAAAGCGTTCAAAATTAGGTACATTGATCAAATGCACTGTATCATAAGCTAATGTCTAATACTAATCTCTGATGGAGCAATAAAACCAAAGTCAAATGATGTTCCTGCATATGGCATACAAAACAAAGCAGCAAGTTTGCTTTCCAATGAACCTTCTGTTCTTATTTCAGGACCTGTAGATTTATGCTATAACTGAAGAGGGTCCTCAGATGAAGACTAGGGTTGAGACCAGGGAAGGAAAGTCAAGTATGAGTGGAGTTCTAGGCAGAAAGAACTCCAACAGAGTTCCCTTCTGCCTGGACATGGTGCTCCCACAGCTGAGGGAGTCCTTTAATAAAGATAATGGGATGGCTATTAAAATCCCATGGATGGAGTAGGGTGTTGGGCAAGGAGATGGTAGAGATAGGCATTGTCCTGCATAGTACCTCTTATATGACTAGATTTTGGTGGCTTCTCATCAAATTTACTAAATTTACTACACTGAAATATTCTTTAGGGCAGCATTCATGTTTAATTTGCCTTGGCATCTTTTCAGACAAGTTATGAGCACTATGATTGCATTTATTGCTCTGTGGAAAATGCAAAGAACTAACTTATTTCTACCCTGGTCATAATATTTTCCTACCTGCGTTTTGAATAAAATATTACTTTTGTTTTTCTCTTGTACTTTAATTCAACTTACTATACCACCTTGGAAGAATTTTCCAACATTCGTATAAGTTTAATCTTACCTAATTTATGAAAGTCAAAATATTATGGATTCCAACAGAATCTTATTGCTGTGAAGAATTGTGCTATGAAAGTGCTATTCAACTTCCAGTTTTTTTGTGAAAAGGCTAGTTAAAAGGAAATTGTTGGATAACTTTTTACCTGAATGTATTTAAGCTGAGAAATCAATCTACTGCCTCCAGACTTAGATTTAGGCAGGAACTTACACTATGAGTTCTTCTGCTTCTTATACCTTCAGATTCAGGTTGGAACTATACCAGTGGCTCTTTTGGGTCTTCAGAGGGGCAAATGCTCATGTTGGCCCTCTCACCTCCATTGAGCCAAATTTATTATTTAAACCTGTGTGTGTGTGTGTGTGTGTGTGTGTGTGTGTGTGTGAAAGAGAGAGAAAGGAGAGAAAGTGTGTGTGTACCCTACTAGTTCTGTTTTTCTCGAGAACTCAGACTTTCTCTACAGGAAACAATATATAGATAAATTATTTGAAATCATAAAAATAGATTTTTATGTCTATGTACAGGTAGCATAGAAAAGCTAGAAAATAACATTTCAAAAGAAACAAAACAAAGAAACAATTGTCCAACAACCTGAAGTAAAGAGATGTTCCTGCTGATTGTGCGAAGAGTGGATACCTGCAGACTCTTTCCTCTTTACCCCAATTAAAGTGCAAGGGCAAGCTCCCTTCGTTTTTCTTTAGAAACTTTTTTTTTCATTAAATAATTGAATGCTTTGCTTAATGTATGGGAACCACATATTTCGTCTGGCAAACTGGATAAGACTGTAATTATAATGTTAAACAACTGAGGAATGTAGTCTCTGCGGCCACAGGGCCCTGCATGGTGTCTCTCTCTACAACTCTGTAAATAAGAGCAAACACATATAAAGGAATTCACAGAAAACTAAATGATCCATTTCTACTTACCAGGTTACTGCAGTGTTTCCCATTTTTCATGAGCCTTGCTGGGTAGAGTTAAGTATAAAATATACTGGGAAATTGTACTGGCCTGTAGAAAAGCCTAGAAGATTGTCTTCCAAATGTCCAACATTTGAATTTCTCTCTGTCTCTCTTATACACACACACACACACACACACAGACATTTTGCAATGCTTAATCTTGTTTATAAATATCGTGCAAGTTACCATTTTATTGTTATTTATAATGATATTCTTTAGTAAGATAGAATGTATTTTCCCAAAGTGATCACTTACTTTTCTTGTTTTCCTCCTTTGAAACTCTGTATCTCCTGTCTCTGAAATAGAGAACTTTTAAACCACAGAATTTCACAGAAATACAGTATTTAACATGTATGTTACATACATAATATGTATGTAAACCTATCCCAAAAATTATAGAAAAAAATAATAACAATTTGGAGGCGACTTGCATGCTTCTTCCCAATCTCATCACCACCTCATGCCAGAGGCAAGTATAATCTATATATTATGTTTCTTATTCACATACTTGAAAAATATTGATTTTGCTTGATTTTATTGATTTCTCCCTAAGCAACACATAATCCAGCTTTACTTGTTCATGAGTTTTATAAACACAGCATCACACTAAAGGTAGTCTTGTCTTGTAGGATTACTTTTATTTATTTTTAAATTCAAGAATGCATCAAATACATGTGTAGTTTTGCTTGTGAACGTATTTCTTTTACTTTCCCAGTGATGTATTCTGCTGATGAGTGATAATTTCATAATTATTTCTCTCCAGTTAATGGACATTAGAATGTTTGATTTTATGAAAAAATTACATGAATAAACATTTTGAGCCATATCCCCTCATGTAAATACACGAGCCATCCTTCAAATCGTGCATTGCTTTCTCCTTAACAGGAGGCAGGCTGACAGTCTTTACTTTTTTTTATTCATCATTCAATCTGTTCTCATGTTTGTTGTCTATTCACATACTTTTGGTTTGTTTGTTTTCTTTTCTTTTAGTACATAACTCTTCCTATTGCTTTCAGGAGTTCTTTTTTCTGTCTTCTGAATTCTAGTTTGCTTTTTAATCAATTATGTATCCTCATAATGTATCACTTCCTTAACTGTTTTAAAGTACCTTTAATCAAAGGTAATTCCTAATTTTAATCTTTTTCTAAATTTTTTATAGTAAGCATTTAAAAGTCTTGTTTAAAATATTTTCCTTATTCTAAAAATTTATTATGATTCTCTTCTATATTCTCTTTTAAAATTTATTACTTTTTCTTTCACATCAAATATTGAATAGTTTTCACAGATGGTTGAAAGTTGTGCTCTAATATTTGATTATATGGCTAATTAATTTTTCTGAGTTCCATTTGATTTTTTTCAATGCCCTGTTAATCATAAACACATTTTTCATGCATTTGGGGGAACTCTTTCTGGGCTAACTATTCTGTTACATTTTTCAACACACTTTCAGGTGAATGCCCTATCTTTACTAAAACTTTAAAGTAAACTTTATCCTACAGTGTGCATCTTTTTTTCAGATGTGACCTAGATGTTTGGAGCTTTGTAAACCTCTATGTAAATTGCAAAATGATTTGTACATGTATCTACAAATCTTGCTGTGATTTTAATTGTTGAAATTAGATTTCAATTAGGTGAAAATAGATACTTTTGTAATGCTGAGTCTTATTTGTAAACACAGTATAAGTTACCATTTTTATTGTTATCTATAATGACATTCATTAATAAGATAGAATGTATTTTCCCAAAGTCACCACTTAATTTTTTTATACTCCTCCTTTGACACTACATCGCCTGTCTCTGAAATAGAGAACTACCTTAAATCACAGAATTTGACAGAAATACAGTTTATAACATGTATGTTTTTCATAGAATGCCAATCCTCTCTGCTTTCTATGTTAAGCCCGCAGCTATTATTGTATCATACTTAAGGGTGAAGCATTGAAAACTTTTTCTCTAACCTCAGGATTAAGGCAAGGATGTCCATTCGTACCACTTCCATTCAGCGTAGAATTGCGTGTACTACCTGGAGCAATTCATCGAGAAAAAGAAATAAACTTTTCCATCTTTTCCATTAGACTTTACCTTTATAACACAAACTCAAACAAAAACATATAAGAATTGAAAAAAAAAAAAAAACTAACAGCTCATCAAACAAAATGAAGGACTCTGGAGTGTATGGTCCCATGTGACTGCACAGGTTACAGACTCAGGACGCTGACCCGATGAAGATGCAGCTAGCGAAGAGCATGATGCCAATGGAGGAGAATGGAAGAATAGAGAGGAGGCTGTTAGGACACTATTCTTATTCAAACTGGAGACAGCAATACCACTAAATAAGAAAACCCAATAAAATAATGGTTACTTTTTAAAACACTGACTTGAAAGAACTAATATAGTATGGAGGCTTTGGAATAGTCTGAAAAATCACCACCTTCTCCTTGGATCTTACCTAAGACAATAACCATGATGCATCATGGAGCTCAAAGGAATTATCTTTTTCATATTACAATTATAATACTACATACAAAGCAAAGTTAAAGACTGAAGGAGTATCTGGAGCTTGAAATGATGACTTCATTATTTTCCTCCAAAAACAGGGAAAAAGAGAGTGAACTTCTTGAGTGAGGACCACAGGACAGCATTACTTTTCAACATATTTGATATAATAACATGACCTGAAATTCTGCCCACTTCATCCATAGGGTGAGTCCACTCTTATTCCTGGGGTTGGAAGCCAATGAAAGCTCTGAAAGGGTGGACTGATAATGTTAATGAGAACCCTGCCCCAGCTGGGATAAAGGGAAGGCTATCTACTCTGTCTCTTTAAGACTGATAAAATGTAAGATATGAAGGAGGGAATGGTCAGAGATGACTCCATATTTCTTCCTTGAGGGCCTGGGTGGAAAGGGCATCATTCAAGAAAGGAATATATTGCCCAGAATATTAAGTAATGAGGGACTTGGGTGTTTGTTTTGTTGCTAGAGAATTTATTCCACCATCTGGAAAGAACTCTCACAGCCAACAGAAGTGGTTGGCTGACTTCCCAGGACTCTGACAAGGGGAGTTACAGCCTACACGTTTCCATTTTATAGGCACTATCTTTAATAAGTAATATTACATTCTGATTTTCAGAAGTAGTTTGCTCACTATGGTTTTCCTAATCAGTTCTCTCCCAGGCTACTTATAAAGAGCTCTATGCTAATGAAAAAAACAATCTAACATTTTCCAGCAAAATTAAACATTGATAGAAACTTTTTCATGGAAAAAAAAATTAAAAACTTTTCAGAATCCTTGGGAATAATTTAAAAAATGCCTTTTCATTCAAGGAATTTTCTAAATTAGTATTCTCATCTAGCATCTTATCTCGACATGCCTATTTTTGTTGATTAAGGTGTATGATTACCTACCTGTTTCTCTCTCCCACTTGTTGCTCAGCAATGGAAATGGACAGTCCTTTTCACTCATTTCTTTATGCAGAATAGCTGGCACAATAAGATACACTTGCCACTGGTTAAAATTGTCCCTATAATGGACAAGACACTGCTATAAGACACTTAAAATAGTTTGAATGAATTCACAATGCTTTCCACAATTAACGTGTCTCAAGAGTGCCCAGGAGTATCAGAGTCTGAGACTCAGTTACGGTGAGTACCATTTAAATTCTGACTCCAGCTTGCCTATAGTCTTGGTTCAGGTAGTACTTTCCCATGAAGAGTATAGCCTGGATTCTTAAAAACAAACAAACAAACAAAAATTCATTAATTCATTAATTCATTCAACAACTAGTTTTATTTTCTTCTTTGTGCTAGTCTTTATATTACTACTCAAAGATAAATACTGAATCTGGCCCTGGCAGTACTGGGAAATGGGGCTTACTGTTTAATGTAAGAGATAGATATATTAAAAGAAAGAATGGAATGGAACCTATGGTACATAAATTAGTTTAGAGCACAGTGAGAGCCCAAGGGAGAAAACAATCAATTGTGCATGGGAGAAGAAATGGGAAAAAAATCAAATAGGCTGGATAAATGTGACCAATTTCTGATTTAAAGCTGATGCTAGGTAGCCTTCTTAGGGATAGGAGAGAAAGAGAAGACTGATGGGAATACCTGAAAAAGTTTTCTAGAATACAAGCCCTACATGCAGAGCTGGCGATTTGCTAATTGGAAGCTTCCTATTGGTCTCCTAAGACCAATAGCATAAAGGCAGAGGCTTTGTCTATCTTGCTTGCTATGGGTTCTGAAGGTGTGTTCTATGAATATTTGTTCAGTGCATTGTGGAAAGAATGAATGAAAAAAACGGATGATCTAACCTCATGTCCATTATTAGGATCTCCAGTACCATTTGTCCCTTCACATTTTTCTGTTTCAGGGTCTTTCCCCACTAACTAGGGTGCTTTCTATATCCATTCCTCTTTTCCCTCTTCTTCTACTACAACTTGTCTTTCCACTTTGTCATTTTATATCTAGGAAGAAATAGGACTTACAGATACTATAAGGGGATGATTTTTGAATGAAACTATTAATCCAGTTATAGTGGACATTTTTGAAATTTTAATAATAGTTTTTATCTGTTTTCTGTTATGAATATGTTTTACTCTATGATCACTGCCCAATGCCTGTCTAAACAAAAACAAAAAGGGGAAAAAAAGAGCAGTCTAACAAGTCAGACAGTTTCTCCTTTAATCAAATAAAGAAAAGTACAATTAAGTCAATTTACCTGTTGCTTATTACTTACTTTGTTCATTGTCCACAACAATTGTCCCAGATTCCTGTGACTGCTTTAACAAATTATCATTAACTGGGTGCCTTAAGTAATACGCATGTGTTCTCTTACAGTCCAGAGTGCCAGAATGAAGTCAGTTTTATAGGCTAGAATAAGGTGTCAACAGGGCCAGGTCCCTGCTTCAGTGGAGAATCACTTTCTTGCCTTTTCCACCACGCGGTGGTTATTGGCATTTGTAGGATTGTGGTTACATCATTCCTATTTTCAAGACTATTCTGTATAAATCTCTCTCTGCTGCATCTTCACATCACCTCTTCTCTCTCTGTGTTGTGTGAAATCTCCTTTGTCATTCTCCTGTGAAGTGGCTTGTGATAACATTGAGGGCCCACCTGAATAATCTTCCATAACCACTCCATCTCAAGATCCTTAAATAAATCTTATCTGTGAAGACCTTTTCTTCTTATAAGGTCACATTTACAGTTTCCAGGGATTGAGGCACAGATATGTTTGTGTAGCCATTACTCAGCCTGCTGAGATGATAAAGGGAACTCAATATGCAAAACCAAATCAGATTTGTTCAGCAGAATCTGTTATCTTCGTTGTCTAGAGGGTGGTTCTCAAATTAGCGTTTACCAGAGTCCTTAGGATGTTTGTTAACTATCCAAATTCTCAGACCTAAATCCTGTGATTCTGATTCAGTTGATTTGATTTGCAACACATAAACACAGAAATTTAATAACCAAATCTGAGCTCTTTGACTGAGGTGATCTTTATGATCCTATATGGAGAAATAATGACCCAGATACTGGAAGCACCTTGGTTTATACTACATTAAAAAAAAAAAAAAGTTGGCTAAAATAGGATTAAAGTAAGATGAACCACATTAATTAGGTTATTTTTTTCAGTTATTGATAGAAAGTTCTACAATTCTGTCAATGAATGCTGATATTTTAGTAATTATCTCTCAGTCCCTCAACTGCATCAGGTAATTGTGTATCAAGAAATCATTTGTGTACAATGAATCAAAATGCAGTCTATAGAAATAAAATAAAGGAAAATAAATAAATAGGATTTAAAAAAATAAAAAAAAAGAAATCAAAGGAGACTATGTATTTGCTTTGGAAAAACTTTAAATGGATACTCTATGTCTAATATGCAGAGGAACAAACTTGGTTGAGGCAGAATTATCTAATGGTATTGCCTGAGTTCTCTAATCAAAGTCTTCATCTTAATGGTTGAGATTTGGTTCTACTCCTTTGATTCTGTCTTTTCCCCTTCTTTATTTCTTCACTTTTCCTTAGGTACATATGGTTGGCTGAATTAAAGGTATTCTTCAGTTCATTATATAATATTATCATTGGTCTGTGCATGTACTCTCTTTCCTCTATTTATATATTAAAATACACACAGACACATATATGTCCATGTATTATATAATGTTTTATATGGATGTAGAGGCACACGTACACATATTTTTATAACACTCACATTTTCCTTTTTGTCATATAAGAAACTATTCTTGAGTGTGTGCTTAATGTGTATTTTTATGGGCTCTTGTAAAATGGTAAATTTTGTTTTGTATGGCAGCTATATAACTTTTTACAGACTTAAAGAATTTCTCTAATTTGGATCTTAAGATGGCAATAAAAGGAATAGTTAATGACTCAGATTGTAGTAGAGAATAAAACATTCAAAGTTGATTGAACAATTGAGATAAAAATATAAGTAACCTACTGGTGGTATAGCTGTGTCACATTGGCAATAACTCTAAGAATTTGTAATGAGGGGATTTTTAACTCTCTTTGGGGGAATAGTTAGAGAAATGTCTCTTGCATCATTCTCCTGATTTTTCTCCTCTGCATTTCATCTTGGTTGAAAGATGGTCTTAGACCGGTGTGCACTATATAATTGACATCAATCCTGTGATTCTTACTTTGGAATTACTTAAGAGGCATATGCTAAATGTAATTTCTTCATCTATCATTGAAAGGCCATTCTCTGTGCAGAAATCACACTGCCATGTGTCCTTAGTGACAGCAGGGGGGGGGGGCATCACCCTAGTTATGGCAGCATAGATTTTTCTCTTTAGCCTAATGCTCACCTATGTTTAAGGATACAAATTCCTCACAATGTTTTCCCCTACTAAATCACAAGTGTGTTGGGGAATAACCAGTTACAAGTAAATGGACATTTTTGAGATCCCCCATTAAATGTGCATTAAAATATGAATTAACCTACTCTAGACCATCATTTGTAATGTATGTAAAGCAGAGTTTGAAGGAACTTGCATCATAATCACTTGGCTTTCTTTTTTTTTTTAATGCAGATTCCAAAATACTCCAAAACTACAACATAAAAAATCTTTGAATGTGATCTAGTATATCCATTTTAAATAAGTTTTCCAGGTTATTCTAGTACACTATAAAATTGAGGAACATTGGTTTATGTAAATATGTAAAATGATCAGGAAAGCAATTTGCATTCCAGATACAATATTTGGGTTATTAGTTGATTTTTTTTTAAAGTATAACTGGCAGAATTTTTTCCCATAGGCCCATGAGTATTAAAAGGAATAAAACCTAAGAAATTCTATGCTTTATGCTTAACAAGTATGCATGATCACTCTCTGAACCAGGCAGACTTTAAGTTAAATGCATGCAAAACAAGGCAAGTTATGGAAATCAGAGGGTAAGAAAGTCTTCAATTTTAAAATATTTTCTTTTAAAAATTGTTTGACATTTTTATTAAATAAAAATAAAGTGTTTATAAATTTTGAATAAGTTCAACATATCAAAAACTAAAAATGATGAGAGAACATCTCTTATACCATCAATTATTATTGTTTGTTCCCTATGTAGTCACTATTAAGATTCTTATGATTCATTCCAGGGAAACAAGTTGTATATTCTTGAATACATATTTGTGTCTCTGTGTGTGTGTGTGAGTGTGTGTGGGGGGGGGGAGGGAAAGAGAGAGACAGTGGGGGAAATACAGAGTCATATTTATGTATATAATTTTTTTTTGTATATAATGTTTTAAAAACAGATTTATTGTGTTATGATTACATATAAAATTCATCCATTCTAAGCATAAGAGACGAATTTTGTTGGTTTATAAAACTATACACCTATTACCATGGTCCAGTTTTTAAAAAGTTTCCAGCTGCCTTAAATGTTCTCTTACTCCCATTTTCAGTTAAACAACCCTCTCTACTGTGGTAGAGAGCCCTTGGAATACTGAAACCAAGATCTGCTTTTTGTCTTCATAAATTTATCTTTTCTAGACTTCCTATATGAAAACATATAATATGTAGTCTTCTATCTGACATCTTTCAATTAAAATGATGTTTTTCAGATTTATCCAAGTTGTAACATATATTGCTAGCCGATCTTTTAAAATAATAAGTATTATTCTATTGTAAGGAGATACACTTCATTTTATGCACAAATTCATAAGGAGCTATTTCCACTTTTTGACTCTTATTAATATGAATTAATAATATTAATATTATTAATGAATATTAGTGTACATGTCTTTGTATAAACATGTTTTACTTTCTGTTTGTAAACATACATAATCATATTTATATTAAAAAGAACAGAGTCCAACATTGAGTAAACTTGTTTTAATATTAAAACATTTATTTCTTGGGGCTAATATGCCTCAGATATTGTTTCAGTTCTTGGGATACAGCAATGAAGGAAAAGAAAACAGACAAAATTCTGTCCTCATAAGGCTTCCTTTTAAAAAATTACAAAACAAAACACCCATTCATTCATTCATTCATATTCTAAAGGTCAGACATGTGAATGGGTTTCACTGGGTTCCCTGCTGAGAGTCTTCTCACAGGGCCAAAATCAAAGTGTCAGATCACTGAGCTCTTATTTGGAACTCATGGGGAATAATCTGATTTTAGGTTGATCTGTGTTATTGGCAGAGCAGTTTCTTTGAGGTCATGAAAGGGTGTTACAGTTTAGATATGTGGAGTTCTCCAAAAG
>JAJEJO010005745.1:117088-192729 GCA_020662805.1 Glaucomys volans
CATATTTGTGTCTCTGTGTGTGTGTGTGAGTGTGTGTGGGGGGGGGGAGGGAAAGAGAGAGACAGTGGGGGAAATACAGAGTCATATTTATGTATATAATTTTTTTTTGTATATAATGTTTTAAAAACAGATTTATTGTGTTATGATTACATATAAAATTCATCCATTCTAAGCATAAGAGACGAATTTTGTTGGTTTATAAAACTATACACCTATTACCATGGTCCAGTTTTTAAAAAGTTTCCAGCTGCCTTAAATGTTCTCTTACTCCCATTTTCAGTTAAACAACCCTCTCTACTGTGGTAGAGAGCCCTTGGAATACTGAAACCAAGATCTGCTTTTTGTCTTCATAAATTTATCTTTTCTAGACTTCCTATATGAAAACATATAATATGTAGTCTTCTATCTGACATCTTTCAATTAAAATGATGTTTTTCAGATTTATCCAAGTTGTAACATATATTGCTAGCCGATCTTTTAAAATAATAAGTATTATTCTATTGTAAGGAGATACACTTCATTTTATGCACAAATTCATAAGGAGCTATTTCCACTTTTTGACTCTTATTAATATGAATTAATAATATTAATATTATTAATGAATATTAGTGTACATGTCTTTGTATAAACATGTTTTACTTTCTGTTTGTAAACATACATAATCATATTTATATTAAAAAGAACAGAGTCCAACATTGAGTAAACTTGTTTTAATATTAAAACATTTATTTCTTGGGGCTAATATGCCTCAGATATTGTTTCAGTTCTTGGGATACAGCAATGAAGGAAAAGAAAACAGACAAAATTCTGTCCTCATAAGGCTTCCTTTTAAAAAATTACAAAACAAAACACCCATTCATTCATTCATTCATATTCTAAAGGTCAGACATGTGAATGGGTTTCACTGGGTTCCCTGCTGAGAGTCTTCTCACAGGGCCAAAATCAAAGTGTCAGATCACTGAGCTCTTATTTGGAACTCATGGGGAAGAATCTGATTTTAGGTTGATCTGTGTTATTGGCAGAGCAGTTTCTTTGAGGTCATGAAAGGGTGTTACAGTTTAGATATGTGGAGTTCTCCAAAAGTTCATGTGTGAGATATGCAAAAAAGTTTAGAGGTGAAATGACTGGATTATGAGAGTCTTGATCTTATCAGGGTATGGCTGGAGGAAGTGGGCCCGTGGGGTGTGTCTTGGTGGTATATATTTTTTCTCCTTGTTGACCAGAGCTCTCTTCCTCTGCTTCCTGGTGCCCTGTTCCCAGCTGCTTTCCTCTACCATAACTTTTCACCATGACGGTCTGCCTAAGTTTGGGCCTCAAAGAATGAAGTTGGCTGTCTAAGGACTGAGATCTCAAACTTTGAACCCCCAAATAAACTTTTCCTCTTCTAGAATTGTTCGTGTCAGGTTTGTTGGTCACAGCAGTGAAAAAGCTAACTAAAACACAGGGAGCACCTTTCCTCTCCTGTCCATTATGAGCCTCCCTCAGCTTCCCAGGGCTGCGCATGTTCCTTCTCACATGACCCCTCCACCAGCAAACCTGCAAGAGTGCAGCACATCCTCATGCTCACGAAGCTTCCTTTCTGGTGTGGGAAACCAACAATGAATAAAATATGGAAGTAATTCTCACTGTATTTTAAAAAATTGAACATCATGGAGAAACAGAAAACTAAGGATTGGTAATAAAAGTGGGCAATTGGGAAGACTATAGTGGTGATTGTGAATTTAAATTACTAGCAGCATTAAGAAAAAGAGACACACAAAAAAATAATTTTTCTGCAATTCTAGTGGGGGAAAGATTACCTGTAATTTATCACACAAAATACAAATTTAATGACTTTTGACTAATTATTTTATTCTGAAAATGATTCCATTTCCACAATGTACTTAATATATTAAATGTATAGTGTTGGATGAAGGGGAAAAGGAAGTAGAATAAAGGTGAAAGCAAAGATAATAAATAAATATAAAGGCAGAAGTATGCTGGGATCCCCATGTATGATGTATTACAAATTTACTCAAACCTTTCTAAAAGTTAATTAAACCATTTGCTCAGAGCACTTTTTAAGAATTTTGTACTGCCTCATTATAATTATGAACCCAATGGTATGAATATTACCTAGAAAGTACTTAGTTTTCTTTATATATAAGAATATTCAACCTGCATTGTGAATTTCTTCACTTCCAGCTTCAAACTTCTCCCAGAGGGAAATATGAGAACTTCCTTTATTTGAAAAAAGAAAATGGTAAGATTTTTGCTGATGTTTTTATTTGCAAACCAAATCAAAAGTTTTTACACTATATTTAGAACATCTTCTGGTAATGTTTATCATTTCCTTATTTAAAAATAACTTATTTTGGGCTGGGGATATAGCTCAGTTGGTAGAGTGCTTGCCTCGTAAACACAAGGCCATGGGTTCAATCCCCAGCACCACAAAAAAAAAAAGAAACAAAAAAGCAAAAAAAACCCCCACATTTTTATAATCACAAAATTGTCCTTAACAGTTGCTAAATATTTATAAAATATAGAACTTTGAAGAGAGTGAGAATAGAATGTATATATCACTCCCCAGAGACACAGTTGCCAATTCTTAATCATTTTCATGTAATTTTTGACCTATGTGTAATTTGCAAGGTTCCTATATTAGTGAATATTTAACTTTGTAGTCTACCACCAAACTTAACATTTATAACACAAGATTCTTCTCAAAGATAGAATAATTCATCCTAAACAATTAACTGGATCCTAAATTATCCTGTGAATATAAGATAGTCTTTTTATATTTACTGCTTTCTTGGGACTTTGGGATGACTTTTATAAATAATACTCCTAAGACCATGCTTGTGCAAAATCATGTTTTTGAAATTATGAATTATAATGTAGGATAGTTCATTAAAACTACAATCCACAGGCAAAGGGTAATAAGATTTCAATGTCTTCATATACATTTGCCAACCTCTTTTCCCAAAAGAGCTACATGGATTTAGATTCCTGTCAGTAGACATTGAGAGTATTTTTCTTATAGCATACCAAAGAGTTTGAAGATTTAATTTTTCTACTTTGCTTTAAGTTATCTGTCTGCTAGACCATTGGTACTAAGAACCTATTATGCAAGAGGCTATATAGAGATACATTTGCATATAAAAGGCAGTACATTAGATTATTAACTTGAATTAGATTTCAAGTATGTGACAAAAGAGTTGAGGGGAGGTACAGGGGATTAAAATCAGTCTTAGGGAATGTTCCTTAGACATAACATCAAAATCGAGGCAGACCATCTCTTGAAGTAGATTCCAGATTTGTGGTTGATGAATTAAAAAACAGAGATTAAGATAGAGATTAAGAAAGTTAAAGTGTCAAGATTATGGAAATTGCCAGAGCCAAAAACTTTGTGAGAGGGCAGGGAATCTCTAAAGTTGATAAAGCAGGTTATTGGAGAATCTAAGTACACATTGATTAGCAAAAGCTTCACTTTGATAATTTATCTGGGTCTTTTGACTTTTAAAACAACTAATATTCAAAAGGCAATGACCTCTCTTCACTTCCTGCCTCCTGTCCCATACCTCAAACTCTTAGGAGCCACAATTTGATTATTACTACAAGGTAAAATTTAAAAATGTTTGTGGAAACAGTAAATTTTTGATTAATAAAATCTGTCAACATCTGTGTGCACAAAGATAAAATACTAGAAGTTGCTACCTTGGAAAATCTAATTCCTATAAAAACACCAATTTACATTGTCTTGCATTTAGAATTCAGAGAGTTGTTTAGGATTGACAATAAGCCAAGTAAAGACAATAGTTTATTTCTGAAAGTTGGCATATATATTAACTGCTTCGAATTGAGAACATGTCTTCTACTGTAAGTAAAGTCTTCTAATCATGATTAATAAATCAGAAATAATCACCTAAAATTTTTAATGCCCACATGAAAATGAAGTATGTTACACCAGACCTCTGAACAGTATCTTATTAATACTACTAAGCCAATTTCTTCATTCTGTTTTCTTATTTGTATCTCAATAGAGATTGTGCAAATAATCCTTGGTCAAAAGGAAAGATTGTTCCTTGAGAGTTGATCTTCTCTTAGAAGACTTGTGAATCTCTTGCAAATGATTTCAGGGAAGTTGTTGCTTCTAAAAACTTATGACTTTGTCCACTGCTGTAAGCCTACCTCTTTACATGACTATTAGAGAGATAGGCAGAAAAAAAAAATCTTTTTGCGTCTAAGGCATTAAAGTTCATTTGCAAATACATTCTATGAGCTGGTTCTAAATAATGATGATGGATGGGTTTGGCCGGACCAGACTTTACTGATGAATGCAAACATACCTGGTAATATTATTAGCCAATGAATGGGAAAGAAGATCACTGAATAAAAACGTTGTATGCCTCATCACAAATTGGCTTCAAGATCAACAAAGCCGGGAAAAGAACAGAAAAGAGTGGGAAGTCTTCATTTGTCTTCCTCACTGCTGCTAAACTGACAGAGAATAATCAAAAAAGTTTTAGTTATTTTCTCCAGATTACAAGCACCATTGTTATTGCTCTGGATAGATGTATTTGTAAGGCAAGTGGTGTTTAAATTGAAGGGAGATGTATAAAGGAAGATTTCTCTATATAGATATTTTATGCATATGAGGAGAATTTGGGGGGAAATAAAGAGTAGTAATAGTACTTGCTTTTTTCCTGTTTTTGTCTAGTATACTGCAAAGTTTTCAATTATATTTTATTATGAAGCCTGTTGATTTATTTTCTGATTATTAGTATCTTACTGAAAAAGAAAGATCTCATAAAATGTTTATATAATTTTCAGTCAATTATGATATAAATTGCTCCATAATTGACATAACTTGATTTTTGCATTTTTCTAACAAATCATGTGTTCTCCTAGTTGATTTTTAAATTATCACAGCCACTAGATTTTTCCCCAAAGGTTTCTAATGAAAAACATTCTCAACTATCTCGATGAAATGACAAACGTGAACCTAAGACAACTTGAGAATAAGATTGTGAGGCATACCAGTCCAGGGTAGTCTTTACCCCAGCTTCTGAACTCTGTTTTATTATTCAGCCATAGTGACAGGCATTTATTGATGGACATGAATGCCCAGTGCATGAATCTGTGAGCCAGTGAAGGTCATTTTCCTAATTGTTAAGGGTATATATGTATCTAGGGAAGTTACAGTTTGACATTTTCTTTAAATGGCTCATGGTGTGTATCTTCCTCTTTCAAACAAAATCAAAAGTCTTTGACTGGTTTAAGGCAAGGGGCACTAGCTTAAAGCCAGGGAGTGAATTGCAGGGAGCCTATAATTTCAAATTAGACTGTAAAACATTCACCAGATGTGTGACTTTGAGTAGTTATTCTGGAACTCAATGTCCTGTTGACTTCATAACACCCTGTGAAGGTTAAGGAGACAAGGTAAGGCAATTCCCGTGATTTCATAAATTTAATGTCTTTGCTTTCTCTTTCCCCTGGTACTGATATTGGTGATGAGTTCTGCTTCTTCAGATATTGAAGTATAACATCAGAGAAGCACACCAAGGCAAGCATATATAAAGCAGATTTTATTTAAAAGTAGTAATACAGACTTCTCCTGGGAGGGAGAAGGGGGTCATGGCTAATGTTCTAAATCCCAAGAAGTGAGCGCACCCGACATCTTTTATAGATTAAGATCTCCTTTGTTTTGTTCTTTCCCCTCCTTATGTTTCTTCTTTCTGCCTACATGACTAGGCCTAGGAGTTGCAGTGACATGGCAAAAAAGGTGAGAAGCAAATGGCAGGGCCAAATGGAGATCAGGTAGGGGCCTAGGGGACATTAATTAGCAATTCCCTGCCTGCAGCATTTTGGGAGGCATAGTTGGGCAGGTAACCTTAGTGATCAAAAAGGCACTGGAGACACTAACATGCCAATCTCTCAGGGGCAGTCTCCAACTTCCGAGGTTCAGATGGCCTTCATTCCTCAATGCCACCAGATTTCTTATTCTACCTTAACTGCCTGTCCTCAATTCTGACTATAGTGCTGTATCTTGTGTCATTTAGCTAGGTCCTCTGTCCTTATGAAAATTTTGCTTACTAATGATTATAATCTTCATGACTACTGAAAGTCTGTCCACAGTCCTTCAAACATTAGAACAATGATCTCTTTTATCTTCTTTATAGGATAGGAAAAATTCAATAGTTGCATATACTTGTACTTCTTGACAATTTACTAATTTTTATGGTGATCAAAATGATTTTCTATGGAAGACAGTACTTTGTGGAGGATTCCTGCCCCAAGCAAAAGAGTCAAGTTATTTTTCCTGGTTGTTCATTTCTACTTAACATCAGCCCACAATGTCACCAGCAGCACGTTGGTAGGTAAATGCTATGTTGTGCACCTTTCCAAAAGAAGCATCTTAAATGTATTTCTTGAGATACAGGTGCCCCCATTTGAAAAAATAAAAAAGGTATATTAAGTCCCTGTTATGTGTTAGTCATTACTGGATATAAGGAGCACAAACATATTTTATGTTCTCTCCAAGGCCCTCATAACTAAAGATGTGCTGCATGGCAGCTATAATGCAATGCAATATAATGTCTGCAATCTGACAGGTGTGTGTTGAAATGCACTTAAGAGAGGGTTCACACAGGGATAAAATTTAAACTCATAATTAAGTTAGAGTTTGCCTTTCAAAAGCTGGGTTGGGTTAGGTGAGATAATTGCATTTTAGTCAGAAGTAAGAAATGACACATACTAAAGTAAGGAGCCACGGATTGTATTTCCTGGAAATGATGACTTTAGCATCAGTGGAAGCTAGGACGTGTGTGGGAGAAGAGCAGAAGATCAGATTCCACCAATAGGCTGCTGCTGCATCATGACAGGGAGTCAATGAAACTTTTGTATCAGAATATTTATTTGATTGGATGTGTATTTTAGAAACAGTATTCTGGAAGCAGTGCCAAAAGATAACAAAGGATGGCCGACATCTGAAGGGAAAGGCCCAAGTGTGGTGTGGTGATTGTCCACACTGATTAAGATGGTGCGCTTGAGAAGCATACTACTTAGGTAATATGTTCAACTTTTAGAATTCTGTTTTCTCATTCAGAAAATAGAGATTGTGCTACTTAGCCTACAGAGTTGTGGAAAAAGTTGAGCAAAATTATGAAAAGTACTTAGTAAGGAGAATATAATAATAAGGAGAATATAATGCATTTTCAATAATTAGTATTTATGTGGTATTATAGGATGTTGTTTAATACTGGACTAGAGAGAAAAAGAAAAGCTGGTTTTGGTGCAGATGATCTGGGGCATATTTAGTTTGAATTGCCTGTGGGACAATCAGGTGGAATTGTCTATAAACATGCCCAGTACACAAGAGAGATCTCAGGGCATTTCCTTGAAGAGAAATTATGATTCTTCCATTCTTCATCCTCCATTGAGAGGAAGGAGCTTCTGTCCCCTAACCCTCTGGTGATGGGGTTTAAATTCAAGATTCTGGCATAGTAGGCAAAAAACCTCCACCACTGAGCTATACCCTAGCCTGGGACTTCCATTTCTGAGATGAGGATAGTAGAAAAGCACATCAGTCATATCTTCATACTTTTTCTCCTTCTGTGATGTACAAAGGATGGACAAATGAGAATCCAGAAAGATCTTCTCCTCTTTCTCCCAATGTTTTTCTCTCCTAGTCTCTTTTCTCCAGCTCTCCTTCTCTCCCATCCCTTCTGGTTTGATCCACCTGTGCTAGACTTAGGGCAGTCTCTATCGTTTCAGTAGGTCCTTTGTGGGGCAGGTCTTGGCCTCCTGCATAGGGGGATTCTTGGGGTCTCTGGTTGCTCCACTTGGAACTGAACAAGTTAATTTATTTCATGGTGAAGAAAATAGGAAGCCCAGCCTGAATTCAAGGTCAAGATGCTTCCACTTTCTAACTTAACTTGGAATACCATTAAGAGTTTGCTCCTTATCTAACTCCTAGAGATACCTCCTCTGTTGTCTTCAGAGCTCAAAGAGAAAACTTGAGATTTAATACTTCAAGTTCCCAAAGAAGAATGGATTTAGAAATCATCAAGTTGCCCAAAGAGAAATTTAAGAACTGAAAAGAGGATAGAAGCAAAATGGGAGCATTTTCTTTGCAGCTACAGAATAGATGTGAGTCAGGGAAACTCAAGAACTGGAGAAAGAGAGCAGTCCTCTGTCATCACAGCCAGTTTGTGCAGGTTCTTTCTGGTTTAAAACAAAACAGAAACAAAGCAGCACTGGCATATCTCCCTGAGGAAAAGTCTATCATGGTAACACCTAATCCCTGATTATCCAGATACATGTTCAAAGAAAAGGTCCCAAGCAGAGAGGGGGGAATGTGTTGAGTGGTAGTACCTCTGGATTTGGGGTGGAGAAAAGGGGCTGTCAGAGTATCATATCACATTAAGAGCAGGCACATCTGTCCAGACATGGTGGCTCATATCTGTGACTCCAGGAACTAGGGAGGCCGAGGTAGGAGGACCCCAGGTTCAAGGCCAGTCTGGCAACTTAGCAAGGCACTAAACAACTTAGGGAGACCTTGTGTCAAAATAAGAAAAAAAAGGACCAGGGTGTAGCTCAGTAGTAAAGCATTCCTGGAGGTTAATCTCTAGTAAAAAAACAAAGGAGGGGGAGGGGGAAGGGGAGGAGGGGGAGGGGGAGGAGGAGAAGATGAGGAAGAAGAAGAAGAAGAGCAGGTGCACCTCAGCTGTGAACTGATCTCCTGTTCAACAGCATTTGTGTATCAATGGACTGATTTAAGCCCCAGGACGGCCCCAGAGTCAGCATTACATTTGCCAGGTACAGGTACAGAATGGACACTTGCTGTTTCATTAGATGAATATGGTAAAGAGAGACAATCTTGAAGTGTAAATGACAACAATACAGAACAGATTTCGAAGAAAAAAAAACAGTAAGAAATAGCAGGGAGGGACAGTGAAAAAAAAAAGGATTTGATGTTAGAGCTGTAAGCAGACAGGTTGTGAAATTCTGTTAAATCACCCTATATTAAATGTAAATAAAATAACACAATACACAATTTTTGAAAAAGTCAAATTGCTTGACATCCTGAACCCTGCAGGGTAGCCAGACCAACTGAGAGACAAACTGATATGGAAGCATTGCTTCAAAAGACATAGCCTATGTATTTTAGGAAAATAAGTGCATCTTCCCGAACTTTGACAAAAATTAGGAAGCACAGAAAATAAAACCGCCAATCTAATGGTGAAGTTTCTGAGAAGTAGAAAGAGAGCAATAAAACTGAAATGTGGATGTTCCCCTACCATATGGAATCATCAAACATCTCGTTTGTCATTTACCTAATGTCACATCCTTTTGTGTGCAGCCTGAGACATGAAGAAGAACCTGATACATTTTCACTTCTCACAGATAATTTGTATTCTCCTCAGGTATATGGAAAGATGTGGATGGCATAACAATTTAGTGACTATTAGAAACGTAATAGTCACTCCAAACAAAGTATTAAAGGGATATTGTTATTGTCCACTAGATGAAGCACCTCACTTGTATCATTCAAATTGATTTAAAACAATCCCTTGAATGGAAGATATTATTTCCCACATTGCAGAGGAGGAAATCGATGTTAAGTAAATTGCTGAAAGTCTTACAAATAAGAAGCAAAGTAACTACTTCACTGAACTTTTAAAAATCACACTCTTTGTCTCCCACTTTATAACTCATGCAAATTCTTTTCACAAAACTAACAATTGTGATCAAGTTAAAACATAATGGGTAATTTAATCAAGAAAAATAGAACAGTGTGTAATAAATACAGATAAATGGTAAGATCTACTGACAGGCTGCTGTAATGGTCTCAGAGTGTCATGGCTTTCTCTTCCTCCAAACTCTCAAACACATACCTCTGCTAAAACCTGGTTTATGAACAGCAAACAGATTTAAAAACCTCAGGAATTCTATAGGCAGGAAGAAAGAGACAACGAAAATGAATACAACAAATGAATTTATGTCAACTCACCAAGAAGGGAGGTTCACTGGGCCAACCCATTCTTGGTGTTTAAAGTTATTCAAGTTGGAGAATAGATGGTAGTAGGCCATAAGTTTTCACTCACTGAGATGGACTGACTATGAGAATGTTGAAGGTAGTAGGACCATAGACCTAGTGACAAGGTCTATGGAAGTACATTGAAAGTATGTGCTTAGTGTGTGAGTGACAGCTATTGGCAGTGAATGTCCAGCCACTTCTTATTGACCACTGGATGCCCACAATGACACACCTAGCACAACAGGCTACTATTTTACCAACAAGACAGGAAGTTAAAATACAACCCCCCTAACAGACATTATTTATTCTCTAGGGATTTATTAGGCATGATGAAGACAGTCAGTCAGTAATTTTTCAGCCTTTTCGTTTCAGGAGGAGGTAATGAATTTTAATTAGTGAAGAAGACAGCTTTTCACTAAGGAGAAGAAACTGAAGAAAACAAGAGCATCATTGTGCACTGAGGATAATGGTAAAGCATGTAATGTCCCTTATTAAGGCTGAATTGATGGGCAAAACTCTTTATCCTCTGCTGTTGTGTAACATACAAATAAAACCCCCAAATAGAAAGCTATTCCATAGATGGTAAGAAGGATGAAAAGTGCCGCTAAGGTTGATAAACACATTTTTCTAGATTGCAGGTACTTAAGACACTGATCATCACTCTTAACCAATTGTAATTGAGGGTGACACATATTCAACAATGTTTGTTCTGCTTACTGAACATTCCGGCAGTCCTCTTTACACTCCAGAACTGATAGGATGCAACTATATGAGGCAGGAATTTCCCTGCCCCCCACACCCCAAGTGTTTTAATTGACTCCAAATTCCCCTGCATTCACTGTCTGGGAGGATTTTGAGAGGGAAGTAGACACAAAGGTGAGATATGGTTGGCTCACTGTTAGCCAAGACTTTTTCTCCACCTGCTAATGTAGCATTTGTGTGCATGTGCACAAGAGCATAAAGAGGAACAACATAAATTACAGTATTTTGAGATTAAAAGTTGATTTTGATTTGGTTTGTGAAGGATCCTTCAAATGGTAGGTGATAAGATATCTTCTTATGGCATTGTTCACATATATTGATGGTCCTTGCAATATTCTTTGTGAGGACCCTGGTCCTCTTTGTTAAAGCTGCCTTTGCTAATGGGGTTTTCACTCTGGGAGCAGACCATGGGAGCAGACTATGTTCATAAACTACTTGGAGTCTGTTGACTCTGAGAAGAGCAGAGCACATACAGCTGTGCTTTAGTGCACTGATATAAATTCACATGCAGATTCTGGGTTTGAATCATGAGAGATTGTTCTTTAGTGATGCCAGTGGAGGAGATTGGCAGACCCCTGTGCATTTGTGGCCTCCACCATGAGTATCTGGCTAGTCTAAGTGAGAACACTGAATACTCCCTAATAGGCCCATAAAAGATGATGCATATTAGCTTTCTTTTCAGGAGCAGCCTGACAGAATAGATCATGGCCTCTGGTCTCTGTTACTGCTGTAATCTGAACAGCAAAGTTAAACTTGAGTACTTCAGAGTTCTACAGGAGGCAGAAGAGTCCCTCCCATTCCCTTTTCTACTCTATAAACTTCAGTGTGCTCGGCTGGAGAGAAAAGAGCTGCGCATTTTTCTCATATGGAATTGGGACCTTCTGTTTCATCTCCCTATACTGAGTTTTGATATTGATGATGTAGGAGGTAATGATGAACTTAATTGATAATTCTACATAATCTTTATGGCCTCTAATGCTCTGTTTGATTAGCATAATAGAAACTGTTCTTAGAAACCAGGAAATTGGAATTGGTCTTTAACAATCTAATAATAAATTAGTGGTTTTCTTTCTTTCTTTTCTCTCTCTCTCTCTCTCTCTCTCTCTCTCTCTCTCTCTCTCTCTCTTCTTTCTTCTCTCTGATACTGAAGATTGAACTAGTGGGACTCTACCACTAAACTACATCCCCAGCACTTTTTAAATTTTATTTTGAGGTGAAGTTGCCCAAGCTGGCCTTAAACTTGAGATCCTACTGTTTCAGCCTCCTGAGTTGCTGGGATTACAGACATGGTGGACTAGTGGTTTTGAAGTTATAGTTCAAAGTACACTGGTGAGCCAAGAAGATCTCCCTAATGCTTTAAATATTTATGCAAAACCACGAAACTTTTTAAAAAATTAAATAAATACACACACACACACACATACATACATATCATGTACAAAGTGTATTATTTTACTTAGGACTTTTTGGACTTAAGACTAAGAGCTACTTCCTTTGGATTCTAAAAGTTGGTGTGCATAAATGAATACTAGCTTATTAATGGAATTTGACAATGGTGTGATGGTTTCTCTTGATTGTCAAATTGATTGGTTTGAGAGATGCCTGGGAAAATAGTAAAGCCTACTTCTTGGTACTTCTGAGAAGTTGTTTCCAGAGATGATTGGCATTGTGTGGATTAGTGAACTGGGTGGGGAAGACCCTCTCTGAATGAGAGTGGCAACTTGCAAAGCTGCCACGACAAGGGAAAAAGGTGGAAGCCCACCAGGATACATGAGCTGAATTTTTCTTGAGTGGGTGCCATTTTTGCTGCTGCAATTGTCCATGGATATCAACTCCTGCTTCTTGAGTCTTTGAATGTGAAATCCCATGAGTTTCCAGGGGCGTTTCAAGCCTTCAGCCTTGGCCTGGGGCCACATCATTGCTCCCTCTTGTTCTGAGGTTTCCAGAATTTTGGACTGAGCAGCTTCTGGTTTCTCTGGCTGTACAGCCTACAGATGGCCATTATGGAACCGTCCAGCCTCTGCTCATCTAAGTCAATCTTATAAATGCCCTTTTATAATTTTTGTGTATATACAGATAGATAGATATAAATAGCATTGGTTCTGTTCCTCTAGAGAACACTAATACAGATGGTAACCTAATGTTCCATTAAAATAAGTAATTGCAGGATTCCTACTAAAATACACTCATTTATATAGTTGGAATTCTTCTAATTTTCTGCAAAGCAGCAATAATTATTTAATTGTGATTTTCATAAGCTACTGGTTTCACTTCAGAATGATCAACTATGGTTAATTTACCACTTGTTCATTGGCACTTTGAGAAAGGCAGTTCTCATTTGGGCACATTTGTCCTCTGCGTTGCAAAATTTTCCCATCTTTGTCCTTCCTGCCATGCAAATGCCAACAATGCTTCCCAGAGAGCACGATTCCCCTAAATTATCCCAAATCATTCCCAACTGTCTTCTAAATGAGCTTTATTGTCCCTTAAAAATATTTTTACCATTAATATCAATAAAATTTTTAATGCGTTATTTACTTAACTTAAATATATGCCCTGATATGCTCAGGCCCTTCATTTTCTAATAAAATATATGCAAGAGATTCTAACCTCTTTAGAAATAAGGTCTTTAATAGTTGTAATCAAGTTGAGTTTACATTGAATTAGGGTGGATCATAGTACAATATTACTGTTATCATAAGAAGAGAAAAAAAAAGGTACACTGAGATAATGTCATGTGATAATAGACAGAGATAGGAGTGATGAATATGCAATTCCAATGATACCAAGGGTTATGGCTCACCATCAGAAACTGAGAAGTGACAAAGGAGCACCTGGTCTCATGGATAATGCCAGCCCCTTGATTCCAGACTTCTAGTGTCCAAACCTGGGAAAGAGCAAATTCTCTTCTTAAACCACCAGGTTTATGGTAATTTCATGGCATCCCTAGAAAACTAATACAGAGAGGTTGGGAGACTTCTCCGTCTATCCTATACCATATCTGATAACCAGGACAGGTAGAATTGTTTGAACAATAAGTTAATATTTATAAAGCACTTGAAGCTAACCCTATAATATATGATTATTACATACTTAGAATTACATTATTAATTATATACAATTTAGGTAGGTGAATTAAACAAAATACCATAATTTCTATTTCTAGAATAATTTTTTATAAGCCAAAATTGGCAAAATCTGTCTCATGTGCAAAATCCAGAACACCTGCCTTGTAAATAAAGTTTGTTTTCTTTTTTTCAGTAGAGGTGAGCAATTGCCGCAGAAGTTGTGTGACTCACAAAGCCTAAAATATTTACCATCTGGACCTTTAAGGAAAAGTTTGCAAACTCCCATTATAGACTCTAAAATTTGTTATATATGTTCTTCTCTTGTTCTATTTTCAAATTAATAAGTCATTTATATATGTTGCTAGCCACAGGTTTCCTGCACTTTCTTTTTTCCACTATAATTTGAGCTCCACTGTAACTCAAGGTAGGAGTGACTAGTTGCATGGCTGGTGGATCACTTATCTCACATAAGTTCACAATAATTAAGTGTTTAAGGCCACTGATTAAGGTATATTTAGTAGAATTGATGACTAAAATAAGAACTAAAATAATACATTTTTATTGTCTGCACATTTGCTAATAGAACTTTATGTGATAATGACTCATAAGAGTTTAGTGAGCTTCTAACTAAAAACCACATTTTCCTATTGAGAACCACTTTTCTTTAAAAGCAATTTTTCAAGTTATTGATTCCCATATCTAATACTGCTGAATGAATTAAACAAAGCAGTAAAGTAAAAGTAATGACCCCAAACTCAAGGGTACATTTATAAAGTGCGAATTAGCCGCTCTTAAAAGCAAGAGCATGGGTGATATAATCATTGGGTGGGATTTATCTGGGCCATCATGCTCAGTGTTTGAGGGAGTGATCCAGGTCCTGTCCCCAGAGAGCTAAGAATTCTCCCCTTTGTGACTTCAAGGGCATGCTGTTCTTGTTGCTGACATAACTGACTTTTGAGCTCTTACCACAGATTGTCCTTTCTAACCTAGAAGAGAGTAGAAGTTCTGGATTGAGGGTCTGTCTCCACACAGGCATGTGATTTGCTCCCTATTTCATAATTCTGGGTAAAAGGCAAGACAACTGTAATAGTTGTTTTCTCTGACAAATGCAATTCTTTGTGGAGTTGATCGTTTTCGTAAGGTCGGTTAACTCCTTCGAAGTCTGTTTCTGATAAAAAGGACAAAACATTGCCTTAGATTTTAGGATAGCTTGACCAGCTCTAGGTCATTTAAGGTCAAGGAAACAGTAAATACCAGAATACCTGGAGATAACTTGAAGTTTCTATTTATTCTTTTGAGGACTGGAGAATTTGGAGACCTAATTAAACCTCAATGCCTTCTGTGGAATCATTCAAAATCTTTGTAAGGCCTGAGAGTCATGTGGTAACTGATTTTATTTGTGAAAAGGTTATCAATGGTCATTTGAAATTATTTTAGCCCACAGTCCAAAGGAAAAAATTAGAATGACAAATTTAAATAAGTGTTTTAGAAAGTGTCTAAGTACCTTAGAAATAAAAGTAGGAAGGGTGGTCTGATTGCTAGGATGGGGTAGTGAGTTGGAATTTTAAATAGGTTAATCAGGGAGGGCTTCACTCTGAAGATGGGGCATTAATCAAACATTATTTGATGACATTCATGTGCCCACAGCACTTAAAGACAAATCTGGGCTCTGTTTCTAACTCAGCTAAGTCATTCATAAAAGTAACACTTGCTTCTATAGAGTGGGAAACCACACTTAGACCCCTCTATCAAAATGAGCTTCTATAAGGATTTGTCATGGAAGTCCTTAGCAATCAGAACATTTCGATGATGTTAGTAATGGAATCAAATTGAAGGAAGATGCTTCTGATGCTGGAGTGGAGACTTCAGTCCCCATATCTACAGACACAGCTTTCTCCATTATGCATTTAAGTCACCATAAATATACATACAACCTAAGTCGACACTATGTGATTTGATTGTTATGCTAATATAACTTCAAGAGGAAACTCGCAAATTGAACAAAACATCACAATGGCAGATGAAAGCCCAAGTACCACTTTGAAGACTGATTAAATTTTATTTTGATCATGTAGTAAAGTAGGAAGCCATAGGGCCTTAAACCCAGAATTGTAGAGACCATGCAGCAATCAGTTGAGGCAAAGTGGTAAAGAAGCTGAAAGGCACTTCATAGGCAAGAGAAATCACACTCAGAGAACTATATTTAAAAAATATATTTTGCTTTTAGAAAGAAGTTGCATGAGAAAAGAGTACAAAAAATGAAGATTGATGTAGTTCCCTGAGGACATAACTGTTAAGGACAGGCCAAGAAATGCATGTGGAGCAATACTTTTGGAAGTAAAACAAAATGGGGGAAGTGTAAAATAAAACAAGAAGAATGGCAAGAATATTGTTATTCTAGAATATTCCAGAGATGTGCTATTTTTACACAGAAAACTTAAACAAACGTTCAATGATTTTTTTATTCAACTTTATTAAAGCAACAAATTAAATATACAGATTCAGTAAAGCATATTAAAAGAGTGTGTGTGTTTCCATGTATCAGAGAAGGGTGAGTTTAAATGATAAATAATAATAATCTTGGAAACAAAATAGAGAATATATAAATAGATAAACAATGGCTAATTGTTTAAGGATAATGATGCTTATCTTCTTCTAAGGCTCCTAAGTGTTCCACGTATGGTAGAGACTTGTGAATCCATTGAAATCACTGGATAAGTTGAACATGGTAGTTCTGTTTTAAGAAAAAGAGCATTTCGAAATAGAAATCAGTTAAGTATGTGCAAAAGAAGGAGAATCATAAATGCCAAAATAGGTAGGAGTTGAACAGTCTGCCTGATAAACTAAATTTAAGATTAAGATAGGATTAAAGGATTATAATGACTCAGAGGTTAAAAGTGTCACAGTGTGCTGGAAAAAAAAAAATTAGACCTCTCCAGAGATACGTTAGACAAGAATGTTTGATGATTCATCTTCATAAATTAATAAAAGTATCTAATAAGAAATTTAAATAAGAGCAAGTTGACAGAAAAAAGTAGCATTTTGAATAGTGCATTGCAAGATTTTAAAGACAGCCTGAGTCTGTGAAGAAAGTGTACCCACATAAACATAATTATTTCCTCTTCCCTGAAATTAGCATTTGGTAATTTCACAGGAAATTGAAAATAGCAGTCATCTTGGTTCCTTAAGTCTGTCTTTATTATCTCCTCTCCCCTGCTCTTCTCCTTCCTCCTCCTCCTCTTTTCTTTGTCCTCCCCCTCCCTTTTCTTTTAAAACTTCTCTGCAAGTTATCATGTTCCATCTTTGTGAGACTCATAATTAGAGAACAAAACTGCTATAAGTGTGCCTGGATAACTTAAGCGCTGTCAGGAACGAAAAAGTTAAAATGACTGTAAGAGCATGTTTATGCTTAAAATTTCCTGCTCTTGAAATTTTATTAAAAAATCAATTATGCATTCATGGGAGAAAGAAAGAAACAAAAAAAGCTGGTATAGCTTTCATCCTCCTATTGATTCTTGTACAGAAACTAAGCCATATGAGTCTAATGAAGGAGAGTATGATTGGCTTTTTCTTAGTTTGTATTTCTTTAGAGAGTCTACGTGGATGGATGGATGGATAGATAGAAAATCTGGATAAACTGACTTTTGTTGATTATTCATATTGCAAATAACCCCTCCAAGTTTATATGTGGGTTGCATTTTCTTTCTTTTAATTGTGTTTGTTGATGAAGAGAAATTAATTTGATGAAATCAATCTTTTATGTTTGTTGATGGTTGGTGCTTTAAGCATCTTATTTAGAAACGTTCAGGATGTGAACTTAGCCTCCTATTCTTTGATTTTTTTACATTGTTTGACCTTTAAAATATACAACTACATCTTACAAATTTTTTTCTTATCTATGTTCCATATGAAAGGTCCAACTGTTTTCACATAGAAACTACAATTCTAATATCATTTATTGAAAAAGATTATTCTCTTTCTCTGTGTCTTAATAGTTCCTGTAGGTAGTGAGCTGTGCTCTTAATAAACAGCAAACACATTTGTGGCTTTCGACAATGTTGGAATTTATGGAAGGACAATAAATTCAGATATTACCTCTTTCAATATCAGAAGTTCCCCTAATATTTGCGGGTCACTTGATAGCCAAAAACATAGTCTATCGTAAATTTTTTATTCCAATATTAATTTCTAAAATATATAACACTCAAGTCACACATCATAAGTGATATAATTATATATGTAGGTTACAGAAATGCTAAAAAGGGTTCAGACAGTCACCTGGGATTCAAGAGTCTGGGAGCAAAGGCAGAAAGTAGATAGGGACACAAGAAGTCACTGTAGATGTTCAGACAACATCAAGAACGAGCTGAAAAACTTGTCTAGGGTGCAGAGGTATCAAAGGGCAGACATGTATTTTAGGCCAAAGATGAAATGAATGGTAGTGATAGAGTATCAGCTTGGAGCATCAGCCTAAGATAACAGTTTGGAGTGGAATGTGTGTGGTCATACGGGGTCAGAAAAAATTGTGATCTGCTGAAGCCCAAGGACAGAGAACAGAGATTTGGAGGCTGGACACTTTGGCAACTTTTCTTTTCTTTTCTTTTCTTTTCTTTTCTTTTCTTTTCTTTTCTTTTCTTTTCTTTTCTTTTTTTCTTTTCTTTTCTCTTTTCTTTTCTCTCTTCTTCTCTTCTCTTCTTTCTCTTCTCTTTTCTCTTTTTTCTTTTTTCTTTCTGTTGTACTGGGGATTGAACCCAGTGGTCTTTAACCACTGAGCCCCTTTAATTAATTAATTAATTAATTAATTAATTAATGAGGCAGGGTCTTGTTAAGTTGTTTAGGACCTTTCTAAGTTACTACGACTGACCTCTGGCCTCAAACTTGTGATCCTTCTGCCCCAGCCTCCTGAGTTGCTGGGATTACAGGGTGTGCCACCAACCCAGCAACTGTATGATATTCCTGGGCAAGTCTCCTGACAGGGAGTGAACAGGTGATGGGCTGAGGGCACCACCATCAACCATATCTAGTCTCAGGGTGCTCCTCATTTTATGGTCTCACGTGAGGGGTGTGCTTCATTCTGTGGACTGGTATATTTGATAAGCTCATGGGCCTGGGTTTTCTGACATGAGTTTGGTAAGCCCATACATCCATGTGCTTCTGATTAATTCAATAAATTCACAGGTTACCATTTTTATTAGCACAATTAATTGATCAGTTTGTGCCTTATGGTTGTACCAGGCAGATGGTGATTGTTTACTTGTACAAACAAGGTGCAGAGTCATCATTCCACCTCATCACTTAAACTCAAAAGGGAGTAGCTTAGGGAGAACTCCTGTTTAGCCATTGTCTGTTGGAGTAACTCATCATGGAGTAACTCAACCTGCTCTCCACAGTACCTTGTCAAGAATTCAGGTTTATTTGTGGATTTTATTGTCTGTTTTGTGATCCATCTTCCTATCCTGGTACTAATACCACTTTTTAAAAAATATTGTAGCTAGCAAAACTAGATATCTGTTCGTATACTAGTGGACAATAACATTATAGTCTTCTACCAGTTGTTCCCCATCAAGATCACGTTTAGCATCTGCATATGTATAAATTTTGGAATCATCATGACATTGTAGCTATGTTTGTTGAGAAGTAATGAATAATTGTCATTTTCACAATATTAATTTCTCCTATTCTTGAACATACACATTCCTCAATTATTTAGGCCTTCTTTAATTTCTTCCAGCAACACTTTGTACTTGCTACATAGAGTTCTTGCATTTCATTAATTATATTATTCATAGGTGTTAGATAATTTTGGTGATTCTCTAAATGGATTTGAAGCACCACTGAATTTTCTAATAATTTATTTCTTATATAGAAACTATTTTTATTAACCCAATTCTAATACATTATATGGAATTTTTGAATTTTTACTGACTTAAAAACTGAATCACAAAAATAATCTTTTACTTTGAATTTTTTAATTTCAATGTTACTAACAAGATTATCTAGTACAGCATTTAGTTAAAGTGGCAATAGGTAGAGATTCTTTTGTCTTTTTCTCAATATTGAGGAAATTTTCAATAATTTTCCATAAGTATGATACTTACTGTAGATTTGTTTCTAGATATTATATATCAGATTAAAGAAATTCATTAATCCTTTGTTTTTTCTATATCTGCTGAAAGATTTCATTTCTACTAATTTGGAAGCATATTGTTTTAAAATATTAAGTCCCCATTCTTAACTGAAAGATAAACAACTTGGCTATATTCTTTTTATGCATTATGAAGTTAAATTTGCTAAGGGTTTACTAAAGAATTTTGTGCCTATTTTCATGAAAAATATTTGAAAAATTCACTGGTGAAGCCATGTTTGTCTGAAATTTTCATGGTAAAAAGGAATTAATTATGAATTCAATTTATTTAAGAAATATAAATTTTTTTCAAATTTTGGTTTTTGTGCATCAATTTTAGTAAACTTTGTTTTTTGGGGGTTCACTTAGCATGATAATTTCCTTTTGTCTGCAAATGCCATAATGTTATTCTTCTTTATGGCTGAGTAGTATTCCACTGTGTATATATATGTATACACAGTGGAATATATATATATATATACCACAGCTTCTTTACCCATTCATCTGTTGAAGGGCATTGACCCAGTTATCCCACTCATTGTTTATACCCAAAGGACTTAAAATTAGCATACTACAGTAACAGAGCCACATCAATGTTTTACAGCAGCTCAATTCACAATAGCTAGACTGTGGAACCAACCTAGATGCCCTTCAACAGATGACTGGATATTTCTTGACATATCAACTGAAACAAAATATAGACTTCAAAGTCTATGTGGGTATTAGCAAGAAAATTCATATTTCTCCTGTTTTACCAATAGAAGATGACTCATGATGATCAACTTAAATTGTGTGACAGAGGACTGATCACATACACACACACGTACACACACAATTTGATATTTAGAGGCTAAAGTGTATCATATAATAAATAGAAATTGGAGGAAAATACTAAATTTTCAAAATTATGATTATGGTTATGAAGCATTAAACAATGCACTTAACTGCAAGTAATATTTTTTGTTAGTCAAAGAATTCTGTGTTATTTTTTGTTAGCATTCATTCCTGTAGATTTATTCATATAAGGTCATATTCCTCAGCCACAAAATAAACACATACATGGATTATTCTTACACTGTTAAAGTATAAAAGTAACTTCAGAGTACTGAGTAGGTGTTCAATAAAATCCTGATATGGAATTATTCTTTAGAGATTGATTAGATAATTTTATGGGTGAAGTAAGATTTAATAGCTACCTATCAATCTTGTTTAAAATTAAGGTGCAAAAGAAAAAAATCCCTGATAAGGTGCATAATCCCTATATACTTCTGTAACTTATAAGTTATTGGATATAATGTATGCAAACATTCTTGTCTCTTGTCTCATTATTGGGCAAGAGGATGAATATGGAAGAAATAATTGTAGTGATTTTACATAGAAAGAATTGTGTTACTGCCCATACATGTTGAGGGTATGTGAATGTGTGGGGTTCTTTTTAGCCAGTTTTCAATCAGGAAGTGACTCATAATACCTCAGAGATTCAAAATGGTCCATCAATCATCACAGTACTCAAAACTGTCAGAAAAGTTGATGTCCTCAAATCATGTAATATAAACATATTTCAGAAATTGATTTTAGGAGGAAATGAAGAATTAATGCTTCCAATCAAATCAATTATTCACTTTTTTTGCAATAAATTTGGATAGTGCCACTGGAAATGACAAGAAAAGACAAAATCAGGAAAATACATCTCATTTAAGAATGAATGAAAGAGCTGGGGTTTAGCTAAGGGGCAGCGCTTACTTAGTATATCTGAGGCTCTGGGTTTGATCTCTAGTCGTACATACAAGCGTGTATGCATGCATGCAAAAAAATAAAGAAGAATTAATATGTCAGAGACTAATTGGGTCTATAATAATAACTATTATGTTCAATTCTGTGTATATAGATGACATAAATGTGAATAGGAACTGGCAGGAAATATGATTTACATGGAAGTTGATGAATTAATTTGAGAATTGTTCATTTGAAAAATATTTGTTAAACCTGTACATGCTGAGAAATGTGTTTATTTATAGACATACCTACGGAGAATAGCCTTGAGACCCTTTCTTCTAATTAAGGAAATCAGAACATTATAGATAAGTTACAATGAAATGTGATCACTCATAATGGAAATAAATATAAAAGGTTGCACAAGCATAAGTTGAAATTGAGGTCAGGGTATGATATTCAAAGTCATGGTACTGTCAGAATTGCAGGTATTCCAACAGAAAGTTTTAAAATATTTATTATAATAATATATAATTTTAAGACTTCACTCAGATAAAGGTAAAGATATCAGGATAAATATTTGGGAGTCATAATTTCAAAAGGATACCTGTAGCTATGAATATTCATTAGATGTTTGAAATAATAAAAGAAGAGGACCCTTTATACTGGGGTAGTTGCCTTTTGGGAGAGAAGTGAAGATGAATTCTCAAATGAATTAACAAAAAAGTGAGGTTAATGTGGAACCACAAAAACCAAAAGGGGTTAGAGAAGGCCTAGAAGTGGATTTCCAATAGAAATTAAACTTCAGCTTGAAATGCTTCAGACAGATAAGAATGAATGAAGTGGAAAGAACCTCAAATATCCAACAATACATTTTATTTGCAGAATTTATCCCAGACATTTCAAACAAAGTCATCCTAATGAAAGGAGTCTGTACAAATGTCTGGGTAGAGTTAGAAAAGAAAAGGGAGATAGCAAGGCATCAGGAGCGTAAGGTCAAACAGTGAAATACAATCCCTTCCCCATGATGTAGTTCCTTCCTGCCTCCATGGAGCTGAAGAGCATACACACCTGTGCACAGGTGCTACCCTATGAGTCCTCAGACATGGGAAATACTAATTCATTTGAGAATCCTTCTGCCAATCCAGAATTTAGGCCCTAGGAGATTGTGCATGCTGTACTGGCACCCTCACTTCTACCACATTGTACTTTCTAAAGATAATTGCAAGACCATTTCAGATAGCATAGGTGGGTAAATCATCTCCACTTCCTCATAGGAAGTGCTACCAAAGTCACATTACAAGGAGTTGACAAAGGAAAGATAATGATTGTGGATATTTGCAATCAGTCTACTTCCTAAACTTACCCTCCCTCTGATGGACCTACGCTTTGCTGACTGAACCGTTCCTGCATTTGCTGACTCACCACCTAACTCAACACACGGACTTAATCCATCTGGTTCTTCCAACTGCTCTGGCTCCTTCCCAGTCCAAAATTCACTACAATCTCTTCTGCTCCTCTTTACTCCCTGGTCCAAACAGTACTGAGAAGCACTTCTGTATTCCTGCCAAAAAAATTCTCCAAATAACAATGGAAATGGAATACTTCGTTGCTCGCATTTTTTTAGTTGAATCCAATTCTGCTATGGGAATGTTTCCATCCAGGGGATGAATTACCTGTGATTCTTTTAACTTTCTGGATGAGAATTCACATAATACAAAGGTAAGTCTTTTACAACAAAAGCATCGATTATTCAATTAATTCCTCTAATGAATGCCAACAAAAAATTAGGACCCCTATGACTGCAATACCCCTGAGAGAGCAAACATGACTGAGCATGGAGATTACTATAATCCTGTTACACACCTGGATGATTTACTAACCCCACCCGGTAATAAGGAATTACCATCATTTTTTTACTCTATATTGGATAAGAGAAGAAGATATGAGTTGCTTTGTGAATGCTTGGAGAAAATGCTTTATGATTGTGCCTGTTTCCAGAGCCCTGACTCATTTGGGAAGGCATTAAACTACTCTACATATAAAGTGCCTTGTAATTTAGGAAGCTGGACTCCAGGTTGGAAGACTAGGTGTATATCAGAAGCAGAGAAAGATCACATGTGTTAGTTTGAGAGGTGAGGTGGGTGTATAAGCACATAATTAAAGAACAACACCATAGGACCAGAAAGCAGACTAAAAGCCCATTGAAATATCAGAGTACCTAGCAAAAGGGATAATCTACTCCTGAGAAGAAAGTAAAACAAACAAACAAAAAAAAAATTTAGCCAAAAGGTTTTTGGTAGAAAATATGTAGGAATAAGGTAGAAACATTTATACTTGAAGCACTTGCTATGTGGGAGAAACGAATAGGTACCATTGGGTCACAAAGATGAACAGTTATTGAAGGATAAAGCAGTTTATTGAAGACAGACACACTTAGTAAATCCATCATATGATATAAGTTTTGATTCAAGAAAAAAATGAATATTCATTGGGGGCGTATATGAGAGAAAAAGCATTTTTGCTGGTAGAGTTCAGTTTTTTTCTGAATTCAAGGAATAGATTTTTTATAAGTCTGACAGAGTGATCATTCTAGCTAGAGAATTAATCAGCAAAGAAATGGAAATGTGTAAAAGTACATGGCAAATTCTACAAGCTGTGAGCCCTCAAAAAATAGTCTGTATGGTGGGAAGCATCAGGAAATAAGTCTGGAAAAGTAAGTTCATGCACAATTTTAAAGACCTCGAATGATTTACAAGAGTTAAAAAAAATATGCAAGGTGTATACACACGTGGTTTCAGAATCTAACAGATCTTACTTGAAAAAGATGCAGTTCCTTCAGATGATAAGGTTATGGAAAAGGTCAGGCACTCCGAGTTAAAGGAGATCATCTGACTAATTGAGGAAGGCTAAAGGGTAGGGAAAAAGCATCCCTGAAATTCAATTTCTGGTATGCCAAGTTAATGTTTATCAAACCAAACTTCCCACAGTTCCTAGTGAAAAATTCTGGGCAGAGTATAAATAAAACAACTATCGGATGAATGACTAAAACCTGAAAAGATTCTATATGGAAACCAACATTTTGAAAACAATAGAGTGCTATGATATCAATTCTTTCATTTTTCCAGTAAACAAAAGTGAATACTAATTTGCATCATTGAGTGATGAAAAATTCAATAAAAAGCCTGCAGTATTATTGGCTTGCAGAACCAAAGGACAGTGCTTATTTTGTACAACTCCAGCAGATGGAAAATAAACGGGAGAGAGAAAAGGAGAGAGAAAAGCGGAGCAACAATTTCCTGTAGGAACTCTGCCCGGTTCTCTTGATGACTCCTAAATCATGTGGTGTGGGGCAGCCTCCAGTCAATTCAGCCAAGGCTAGCAGAAATAAATCCAAATGCACGCTGCTGCTGATCATGGGGAAACAGAGCTTTGCAGTTTGAGTTCAGCCAAGTTCACTGCTCCCTAAATATGAAAATCGAAAATGCTATTCAGAAGAAGAAAACAGAATCCAGTCTTTACAACTGTTTGCTTCCTTATCGGTCCTTGGAATTATTGAATTTAATTATATTTGGTTTTATATATTCTGATCATTGTGTGATGTATGTTCTTGTGATTTTAATCTTAATTTTCCTCATCATGAAAAATGTGGAGCATCTTTTCCTGTGCCTATTTGGTTATCCTTATGCCTCCCTTGTTGAATTAACTGTCATCATTGGCCATTTAAACAGTTTAATTATTTTTGTGTGGTTTTGTGTGTTCTTTTGGTAGTCTCGATACAAGTCCTTTGTTGGGTATGTTATTTTCAAACTATATTATTTTCAATATAACTTCAGTGAAAAGAGCTGCATTGTTTTTATTCTGACATGTATATTCATTGTAAAAAACTTTGAAAAAAGTTTATTCCATATCTTGACTATTGTGAATAGTGCTGCCATCAATGTGGGACTGTAGTTGTCTCTTTGGCATACTGAATTCATTTCCTTTGCATATGTACCCAGTGGTGGGATAGCAGGGTCTTATGGTAGTTCTACTTTTAATATTTTGAGGAACCACCATTCTTGTTCCATAAAGGCTGCATTGATTTAGATTTCCACCAACAGAGTGTGAAGTTTCCTTTTCCTCCACATCGTTAACCAGCACTTGTTATCTTTTGTCTGAACAAGTTTTTAAGTGCACAATATAGCATAGGCACAGTGTTGTACAGCTGATCTCTAGAACATTCTCATCTTGCATAGCTGAAATTTTATACCTGCAGATGATTAAGAAAGTTTATTTAACCTTTTTTGAAGGGAAGATTTTTTTATATATTTCAGTAATTAAAAATGAGATAACGTTGCCTAACTAATTTTATGAGGCAAGTCCAATTTTGTTAATAAAAGTAGAGGAGGACAGTGCGCAGAGAATTGCATAGACTAGTAGTGATTATAAATTTGGATCCAAAAATTCTAAATAAAATTTTAATAAACTGAGTCAGTCATTATTTTAAAATGCATCCTAATGACATTGACTTTATTTTATGAACAAAAAGTGATTTAAAAATAACGTATTGCCGAATATTAAAAGTTTAAACAAGAATTCTTATATGATAATGCAATGAACACAAACGTTTGATAAAACACAATATACAAAATTGTTTACTTCCTAGAAAACCAAGAAATAACAGGATCTTCTTGAAGTGGTAAACTTAAGTTTCAAAAAAAATAGTAACCTCATAATTAGTGAAAAATATTGGAAAATTCACTTTAAGTTAGAAAAAGGCAGAAAATTATTTTAACTACTTAATTTTAATGTTCACCGGGACATCCCAGCTAGTGGAGAATAGTAAGAATAAATATAATGTACAACTATAAAAATACTCATTTCTGACTGATGATATTTTTAAATGGAAAATTTCAGGAAAAATTTATAAAAATATTTCTAGTGTTCTGCGTGTTTGTGAGGGTATGACTTTTGAATCAATTAGAAAAGTTAAAGAGGTCAACAGAAGTCCAAATGCCAGTTACATTACAGACAGGTTATTTTGGTTAAAAGTAAGAGTCAAGGAAACCTGCTCTTACTTCTTGCCTCAATCCTTTCTCCCTGCCTAGATGTTTCCTGGAAAGAAAATTTTCCATCCCCACACTGGCCAAGGCTCCCTTCCTTTAGTCATTTGTGATGGAGAAGAGAGTGATGCAGCTACATTTCAGACTTTAGATAGTGTCTGATTAATGGAATACTGCACCAGTAGCTGTCAATCACTAAAAGATTCTTCTACTCATTCTGAGAGTAACTGATGATATAGAGGCAAGACGGTTTTAGGAAAAATTCTTCACCTAAGAAGTCAGATTGGAAGAAAAGTCATCCCTCATTGAATAAAGCTAACAAAAATAAAACAAAGCTGTTACATTTAATATACACATATCTCTGTCTTGGTTCATTTTGTGCTGCTGTAACAGAATATTAGAGACTGAGATTGAGTGATTTATTAAAGAGATTTATTTCTCACAGTTCTGGAGTTTGGGAAGTCTAAGGTCAAGTGGCTTGAATCTGGCAAGATACCCCTTGCTGAGTTATCCCAGGGCAGAGAGTAAGACAGTATACAAGGGGGAGAGAAGGGGGGAAGTTTGAACTTGCCCTTTTATGGGTACATCCATGACAAATCTCTTTCTTAAAAATAACATTAATCACCTCTTATGGGCTCCACCTCTCAACAGGATTCATTGCAGGTTACTGCCAGCAAATGAACTTTGGGTGACATATTCAAACTGTAGCAATTTATTAGAGCAACCAAAGCTACAAATATAAACTTAGACATATATTTAAAACAAAATATTTGTAAGAACTTTATAGAGAAGATGATAAAGCTTTATTGAAAGACATAAAAGAAATCCTAAATAAGTGGGGATACAGAATGTTCATGCCCAGGAAGTCTAAATATCATAAACACAGAAACTCCATCCAAATAAAATTATCAATTGAAAGCAAGTCCAGTAAAAATCCAACCATATTTTTATGGAACTTGAAAATTCTTAGGGAAGAAAAGTTGGATTGGCAATAAATTCAGGAGAGGATACCTCACTTCTCTTGTTACAGAAGGCTAGATTAAAATAAAAATGAGATGATCTGCAAATGTTGAAGACTGGCAAAAATGGGAATGTTTAGAATGACGAATTCCTACTGTGTATGTCAAAAAGTGAGATTTGTTAGGTATTGTTGAGGGTGTGCATACAATTAGAAGTGCTTGGGAGAAGACTTTGATAATGTCTATTGAAGATGACAGTGTTGATTTACCTGAGGTCCCCGTAGTGCTATTTTGAAGTGCCCACTATAGACATATATGTACACACATACACAAGAAAATGCCTAGGACAAATTCAAATCACTATTTAAAATCATGAAAACATGGAAATTTGAAATAGGGTCTTCAGAATTATTTGGCATTTTCATAGAATAATAAAGGCTAATTAAAATAAATTTATTCTGGACATTTAAATATGAACGTAAAACTCTAATATAATTTGAAAATGTCAAGCAGTAATTAATACGAACCATACAGTATCATTTATGTATGTTTAAAAATATGTAGAACAAATATTGCATTAATGATACTATCAAATGAGGTCCAAGTTCAACAATATACATGGATATTATTAATTTCTGAGAATTGATGGTGTGAAGAAATGGAATGGGGCTTTTTTGAAGTCTCTAATGACTTCCATTTTTTAAAGAGATATGTGAAACAAATATGGCCAATTGTAAACATTTATTTTCAGCATAGGTACATGAGTGTAATGCACATTTTTGCATTTACATTTTTACATTTACATTTGTATAATAAAAATGTACAATGTTACCTTTTTATATTTAATTAAAAATATTTATAAAGTGGGATAAATAAGGCATATATCCTATTTCAAAGTAGTGGATTTCATTTTACATTATACCAAAATTTTTAGAAAAAATACTACAGAAGCATGTTGCTCCTGCCTGATAACATTTTTAAAGAAACAAAACATAGAACACAGTTGAGAGAGGAAAAAACATAAGCTAGGTATTGTGGAGAGGAAAACTGATAATAATACTGGCAAAAAATTATAATATAAGATAGTGATCTGAGATCTTAATATCACCTCACCTCACTCAGAGGTGATATTAAATCCCATTTGAAATATACACACAAGAGTCCAAGACAAATGTTATTTTAAGAAAACTGAAATCTTTGGAAATAATCACTCTGACAAAAGCATATAATTTGGTGTTTTAACTTTAAGGATGTTAAAATAAATTTTGTCAGTCATCTGAGAGAAAATCATGAACTTATGATAGACTTTCTACTATGGAGTTTACCTAGTGCTATAGTTAATAGAACATAATTGAAAATTGTATAATGATATGAATTTGGGGATAATCTGTTGGACAGATGCAAGTTTCTGTAAATTAAAACAATTGCTAGCAAAAAATGAGTACTTCATGATTTTTTTTAATTAAGAAAAATGAGGAACAAGTAGTTTAACTAGATTTAAAATAAATTTGCATTTATTCAAATCTAGTTCATCTGAAGTGTTTGTGATATTAATAGTGGGCATTTGTTCTTAATTTGCATAGCATTTTAAATAGTCCATAATGACTTTCCTTTCAATAACTCATATGTTATTCAAAATCACATTTTGAATGATCCAAAACAAATGTTAATATTCTTATAGATGAAATAACCAAGTCTCAATTCAAACTTTAAATAATATAAATGTTTGTTTCAGTCAAAGCTAAGAAGTTCATGTTTCCAATTTTGAATCACGCTGGGGTTTTTTGTTTGTTTGTTTTGTTTTGTATCAACTGGGTATTTAACCCAGGAGCACTTTACCACTGAGCCACATCCTCAGACACTTTTTTTGTCTTTGAGATAGGGTCTCACTAAGTTGCTTATGGCCTTGCTAAGGTTGGTCTTGAACTTGCAATCCTCTTGCCTCAGTCTCGCAAATTGCTGGGATTAGAGGCATACACCTCCACGCCAGGCTTAAGTTACACTAGGTTATTTGACTTCTAGTTGCCATATATTATGTCATTAAAATGCAATTTAAAAAATCATTTTGTTCAGCAATCTTAGTCTTTTGACTAAAAATCCATGTAAACTAATACGTATTATAGATATTTCTCTTGAACACAGTGGCATGTATTATGACACTGTCAAAGAATGACACAAATACAGGTTTGTATTACTACAGACTTGAGACAGTTCAATTAAGAAATAATAACCAAATAATCTGCTCTGTTTCTTTTTGTTAGTAAAAAGTAGTTGAATCAAAAAGTGTGGAAGCATGAGATAATTGGATGGTAATAGAGAATTACATCTTTTAGTTTTCACAAGGTTACCTATAAACCCCAATACCTGTAAACTCCAAAACAGCTAATGAGATTGCAATTAAACTGAAAAATATTTTGCCATTTGAAATTCAAAATTAAAAATATTTATTCTATTTTTTTGCTCATGTCTACAAGCCTGAGACCAGCCTGAGCTAAATTCAATGCTGCATCTTAGTCCTCTCTTTTACTTTCATAGTGTTGTTTCCTATATCCCTCTTCCCTCTTACATCTTCACATTTTTTCCTATTTACCTGTTTTCCTTCATTTCATAATCAAGAAGTTACCCCACATGCCAAGCCCAGGTATTCATATGGTAAAGATTTGAAGGTAAACATATCCTATTACATTTTAAATTTTATTCTCCATCTGACCCTTAAAACTAGAACTTTCAAAGCAGTTTTAGTAAGGGAATTCAAGTCTTTGCAAGAAATGGCTGCAATAAGATTCTTTTGCTCTGCGTGGGGCCCTGTTCTTGATCTCTCTCACAACCTACCTCTTTGCAACATGTTCCAAATGTGTGGGTGACTTTTAGGGTGTGTTTTCCTTTTTGTTTTTTTCTTCATTTCAAACCTTTTACTCTCCTTTGGCCATTTTAAATTCTGCTTCTCTCATTTTACCCTCAAAGTGTTATAGTGATTTGACATGTATTTACTCTTTGGATCTTCAGGTAATGTATGCCAACAGATTCTGGAAACCATTTTGCCTCCTTTGATTATTCCTAGAAACTATTCCACTAGCCCAGTAGAAGAATGAGGTCATTCTAACCCTCTACTAGATGAGGAGGTAGATTATTCACAATCTGTAAGTAGCTTCCAGGGTAGAAAATTGAGTGGTATGAAGGGATACAAAATACTTGGATAGTTCAAAACAGGAGAGATCATCAGAAATTGAGTTGTTTGGGGAAGGAGGTGATGTTTCACTGTATCATGAAATATTCACAATGACATATTGGGTGATAATAATTTCACCTTTTGAGCTGTGGAGTCAGGGAAAAGCAGAGTGGTTTAGTGAAGTGAAACTCCAATCGTGCAAGGTAATTCAGGTTATAATTCAAGTTTGCATCCAACTGATAATTGGTAAGCTGGAAGCATTTTGTGCCTACTCTAATTATGTCCAGTAATGATATATCATATTTTGTGTTCTGGTATTTAATATAAACAATCTATGTTCTAGAAAATTGTTCCATTTTGTATATCATATTTAGTTTCCTAATATAGAAAAATCTCATTAAGAAAGCCATGCTGGGAAATGGGATTCCCTATACATATTATAATAGACTCTACTCTTATCTAGAATTATACTAACAGTGGGTGAAAAAAAAATACACTTACATAAGTTATCCAAAAATATTTAAATTGGAGTATATTTTATAAGGAATGATACAAAAATTTTAAATTACAGTGAGAATAGTGACTGATACAAAACTATATGTAAAGCAGGATGCTAATTATAGCAAAGATTACAATTTTTATCTCTAAATCTTTTTTTTAAAAAAGTAAGATAAATTTATATATCTAGCAAGCAATTTTTTGAATAAACAAGTGGAGATTTTTAGACCTGAAAGGCATTTTTGAAGCCATCTATTCAAAGCCTTTAGAGATGAGAAAACTGCTTTCCAAAGAGACCGATTTTGGCAAGGCATATGAGTAAATTACTATAATAACAGGACTCATAATTCATGCCTTCTGCCTTCCAGGACAATGTTCATGATGTTATTATTTTAAAAAATGATATAATTCTCCTTAAATAATTTGGTTTGAAATTCTGAGAGAAAGAATCACTATGGAAAACTCAGGGCATTACAAAAAGTGAAGTTCAAGCCCAAAGTTCCTGCCTCCAATGCAGTTTTATTCTTTAAAATATGATAACTAACAAACATAATTTAAATGAGGTCTCCTTTTATTTAGAAAGCATAGATTAGCAAGGTTTATAATAAGGTGGTGCCCTACTCTATTCTAAACAAAAACTTTGCTTTAAATCTGAAAGAAAATACAGAAAATGCATTCACACTTTCCTCTTGTAATCTAAAGCATTTTGAATATTGCAAATGATGATTTAAGAAATACTGGTATTTAAAATGATATTACCTAAAACGAAAAAGGGATAAGAAAGAAGAGATTTAATAGGTTAACAAATTATATTTATAATAACTGAAAATTTAACAGAGAAGTACATAATACATACAGTTCAATACTTACGTGAAATGAGCCACAATTTATCTCAGAGGGTTTTCTTTTTCTTTTTTAATATTTGATGTTACAATAAAGAGATCCTGATTTGAATGTCCTCAGGGAAATGACATCCTCACGTGCAAAATATTCAGAATGGGAGTCATACAATACCAAGACAGCCTTGCAAGATCAAGAACCAGAACATAACACGTTCAAGACAATGGAGGTATGAAGCAATGTTGACTATGCCAGATCTATTTAATAGCTAAGAATATAGGAGCACTAATACTGCAAATTGGATAAAACTTAAGTGAATTCGAAAAGCAGAAAAATAAATCTCAGATCACAAAATCAGCTATTCAGAAAACAAATGGATTGAATGAATGAATGAGTGGAAATTTTCTTCCCCAGGAAACATCCTTAAGAAGCATTCCTTATTAAAAAGTAAATTAAAAATTAAAGTGTTGTACAAATACCTAAACTTGAATAAAGAGCACAGACATATTAAACTATTGTGAGAAAGATAAATATAGAGAAACATGTCAAGTTATGTTAGTTGATCATTTCTTTTTCTGTAAGAAGACAAAAAAATTAAGGTCTGGGCCTTGGTCACTTCTACCAGTTTACTGTTCCTATTTGAAGGTGTAAGAGTTACTTCTTCTTACCCTGCTATGTGATAGTGTGTTTCCAGAGAAAGCTCATTGATTTGGGGAGAATTTAGCAATAGAAGTAATCTATTTAGCTAAGACAAAGCCTATAGAACAACTTGCTAGAATTTTATTATATAAAGGAACCATATTTATACCCAAATAGGAAAAAAATTCCTTCACGATTCACAATTATGAAGAAAATCCTTGGATTATGAAGGAAATCCTAGAATTCTTAATAAAACTGCTACCCTCTTAAAGTGAATTTTATAAATTTTATAATATTAAATATTATCTTCAATGCATTGTCTTTAATGTAATGAATTATAGAAAAGGAAATTTTTAAGTTTGGGTTAACATTGGGTTAAAACATTGTTTACTTTTACAAATTTACTTAGGAACTATTCAACTCTAGTGTATTCTTTAAATGGGATCAGGTATACTATGTGACTTGATTCGTGTTTCATAGATTAAAAAGTGGACATTGATTATTACCTGACCACTGCATCATTAAATCATATAAAATTTTCATGAAATCATAGGGAACTTTGTCTGAATGGCATTACATGCCAGGGACCATAAGTTTCCCTGTTCATGCAGTTTCTTTAGTCATCTTCACAACAAGCATATCATGAGGAAGATACTACCCATATTATTCTCCTCATTAAAGATGAACTGCTGGGCATGGCAGTGCACATCTGTAATCCCAGTTGAATTTGACAAATCTGAAGCCATCCTTTCCACCTTTCTTCACATCACAAAAGACTTTTTTTCCTCTGTGTATTCCTGATAACTTCAATCCTGCTCTGCTTTCTCTGTCAACTACTTTAGAACACGTACTGCATTCCCAGTTTCACCTCCATGCATCATTACCCTGTATTTTGCTGTCTGTCTGATACTGGAACACCCATGCCATTGTTTCCCCTCCCAACAGGCAGTTATCTTTAATAACTCATTCATGTTTACCACCCACAAGAGTAAGAGACGTCAATTGTAATTTTAAAGTAAACACACTCTCTGTTCCCTATCTTTATGTCATCACCTTAATCCAATCCAAGAGCTTCTAAAACAACCATTTCACAACCTCCGTCTTTCTTTTCTCTCTAGTTTTCGTTATGCACACAGCTGCCAGACTAATTCAATACACGAATAATTACATACACGTATGTAGTTTTCAAAAATGAAGACAGTTCAAACATAAAGAGCTAAAAATCATTGTTTATCTTCATAAATAGTTTCCTGTTTTTCCCTAAACTATTGCTTGTTGCAAGCATTTATGTGAGAATTGCATTTCCATTCTGGATAGCATGTAGAATTTCTCTTACAACTTCCAGTTGTCACAGTTGATTGTATTGGCTCTTGAAATAAAGCTTATGTTTTCTGAAAATTGTGTAACTGTGGATGCTTTATAACCAACATGAATAACCTTTTCTTTCTTATTTTATTGTATTGGCTAGATCTTGTAAAATAACACTGAATAGAAGCTACAAAAAAGGGCATTCCTCTTTTTTTTTTTCCCGACTTAATGAGAATGCTTCAGAAGATTCATTATTAGTGTGATGAAGCTTGTTATTATTCCATTTATCAAACTAAGAAGTTGCTTTCTTTCCTCAGCTTTCTAAGAGTTGATCAATGGCAATAGCTGTTTAAAAAGAATCTTTTAAAAATTGGATCTGAGATATTATTATGAATTTTCATACAAAAACTATTCTTTGGAAGGAGGTTTTACTTTTATTGTTTTCTATTGCTATGTTCCACTTGTGGTTAATACAGTTGAATTATAGTGAGTTTTTAAAAAATTTTCTTTCCTTAATATCAGAATGAAACTGTACTTGGTCAAAGGAATAAATATACTAAAACTGCTGGATTTATTTGATTCATTTTTTTATTTTGAGTATTTGTGTTCATGTTTACATTGAACATTACATAATTTTATCATATATGAAATTGTCTAATGTTGTGTTTTGTTAATTCTGCTTTTTTGAAGTTAATACTGACTCTTCAGTAAGTTGTTTTTTTTTAATTATTTGACTTATGTCCCATAGTTTCTCTTTGTTCTAGAATGGATTTTAAAAAGTCTATTTTTGAGACTTTTAAAGAGTGGCTGGACCCATGTGAGGTGAATTAGTTTTCTTTTTTCTTTTTCTTTCTTTTCTTTGTCTTCAATTTTTGTATTTTCAATATTTTGATTATTTTGAGAGCTTCTTAAGTTGAAAACAGGGGTTTCGTGCTCTGTGGTTTTACACTCTAATGCCTGTCCTCAGTAACTGTAGCTTTTTGAAAAATATATTTTAAATTGGCATTATCTTTTGAGAATATCTTTGATATTCTTCTCTTGGTTTTGATACAGTGAATACAAACACCTACACATATAAATAACCAAACTGTATATGCACAAGTGAATAGGTATGAAGTAGATTGGCCCATCTCTTAAGTCTATTGAGTTATCCTTGTGGTAAACCAATAAACATGTATTACTTTTTAGAGATTGATGGATATTTGCTTTGTAGTCTTACTGATGATGTCACTGCACTTTTCAATTCTCCAAGTCTCACTGGAAAGAGTAGCATATGTTTCTTTGGATCAGAATTCCCTATTAGACTGAATATGTAACTATGTTACTCAAATTTCTTACTTTCTTCTTCATCCATCCTATGTTCTCACATAGCCTTATCATTTCCCCATCAAAATATGTAAACTGACTGTATTGATTGCCCATCTATTTATCAATTATTTTCTTCTCTATTCTGTTTAAGTGCTTCTTGAAGTCAGTCAAAACTGCATCTCCAGCATCCATTATTGTACATGATTTACAATAATTCTGTCAATACTATTTGTTGAATGAGTGAACATTCAGTACTTAGCTAATATTCAGCATTATATTTATGGTTTCCATAATGTAGGACTTCGTGTGAATTAAGACAAAAACATCCTTTCTATCCCAAGTTGATGTGAATAGATGTTAATATCAAACCATAATACAAATTGTAGAAACAGACATTTTCTGTTGTTTTACTTCACAAACTTAGTCAGCCTCTAGGGTTAATCTTACTAATTCTTTATCAGTGAGTCCTAACGACAGCAGCACAATTACAGTTGCCTCTGAGTACATCAAAAAATCCATGCATAAGTGAAGATTTAGTTTAATCAACGGCTTGCCCTGGTATCTGATGGAACAGTAAATTTCAAACATCTGTTCCCATACATTTCTCCACTTTGAGCCCTCAGAATCTCTTTGAGTTTGGATGGAATTCAGAATGTTTTCTCAGTCTTTCGATAGAATGAGTCAGGTCCCACTGGGGTGTTGGGCCCAATTTCCCTTTGTCTCAGTTATGCTTTGCCTCCTCTCCCTCAGTGATATACTAAGACGCCCTGGGGGGCGTTTTACCTCAATAGTTAAATGTTTCCACTGGCACTCGTTTTTCACCAGAGTAGCCCACTAGTAAGCTTTAGAATGCATAGAAAAGCAATTTCCCTGGTAGTACCCTGGCTGACTTTTCCTCTCACTGACAACCCCAGGGATTTGCTGTGAATCATTCCCATTGAGGCTAATTGGAGAACACATTGAGAAAACTGGTCATAAACACAAACATCATCTGCTTAGATACTAAAGACCAAACAGCGAAATTGTAGTTTATTTTAATTGGCACCCTTCTGTGAGGGAGGGAAAGAAGTCAATTAGCAGATTATTCTAATTATCAGAAGTATGGAAGCATATCCCTGTGCTGAAAGTTTTATTATACTTCCTCTTCATTCAATGATCTATATTTTTCCATTATATTTTATTATACAGAAAATATTTAGGGGAATAAATTCAGCCCTTATTTACTGAATGTTACATGTACTAACTGGAAATAATATGTCTCAATCAAAATCTGGCTGTGATGCTTTCTTTGTCATTGTAAAATTTAATTCACTCATTACATCTGCTGTGGACTTTATTGTATGACAGACATATATTCCTCTAGAATATAGTTTTCAAATATATAGTTGAGGAATATTTTCCCTGAAATTTTTCCCGTCCTATGTTTAGACTCTAATTAAAAACACTTGAAGAATGAAATCATGGCATTTGCTGGTAAATGGAGTTGGATTATATCATGCTAAGCAAAACAAGTCAAACCAAGAAAACCAAAGGCCCAATGTTTTCTCTGATATGTGGATCCTAATTCACAATGAGAGGGGTGGGGATAGGGAAGAATAGAGTTACTTTATATAAGGTAGAGGGGAGTGCAGGGAGGGGAAAGGGTATAGGGTTAGGAAGGGTAATGGAGTGAAACAGACATTATTACCTCATGTACATATATGACTGATGACCGATGTGATCCTACAATACGTACAATCAGAAAAATGAGAAATTATACTGCATTTATATATGATGCATTGAAATGTATAAATGCATTCTACTGTCATGTACAATTAATTAGAATTAATAAAAAATTTAAAAAAAGAAATACTTAACAGAGCCCTTTTGTGAATGAGTTATTTTTTCTGTAGCACATGAGTGTGATAAATTCATTAACCTGGAGATAGGAGATAAGGCTTTGTTTAGTAAATAAAACCAGTAAAACTATTTTTTAAATATTCTCAAATAAAAAATTTAAATATTGAGATCTAAAAGTAAGATCAAACAAATGAATACCAATCTTTTTAATGAGAAATTTTATTATTTTGATTGTTTAATATATTCTTATTAACTTAATAACATGGGTATGGCTTTGCTTCTGAGGTACTGAATTATTATCTTCACTATCAAACGTTCAGGATACCAGACTGACTACTGGGATGTTTAAAAATGGCCACACATCTGGGATGGGTTAAAAGACTTCCAAATTTGAATATATGTGAAATATTCATTAGCATCCTCACCAGATTGTAAAATGACTGACAGCAGTATTGTAATACTCATCTTTCACAATTTTACATAAACTTGAACATTCCAAGGAGCTCATAAAATGCTTATTAAAGAACTAAGTTAAGAGTAAATTTATTTTTCTTAGTTACCTAGCACATTCTTATGATCTGAGACCATGAATTAATTTCCCTTAAGGTTACTGTTTTTAGAGACAATATGGAGATATTAATTTTAGAAAATGAATTTAGATAGCAATCTTTATAAGAATCATCTAGTAGACCTTGACAATAGTATAAACAATAAAAATTATAAAAGGTAAGATTCTTATGGTATATAACTCTACTTTTTGAGTCATAAAACAGTGAATTCAGTTCTCATTTTTATAGCTGTTGGTTGCATGATTTCTTTCACTTTCCTGTTATACATCATGAGACCAACATTCACCCACTTTAATTACTGTTGTGAGAATTAAATGAGCTATTGCGGTTCACGGTAACAATCTATATATTGGTCTCAATATCATGAAAGTTAAGCATAGTATAGAGTAAACATCCATTATTTGCCTAGATTGATGATAAACATTGTGTATAAAAAAACATCAAGCAGTACATAATTTTTCTCCATGTGCATATAAAAAGGTAGCTTATCTACCTGAATTTTTGCTCCTGCCTGATCTCCTCTGCCCCCACTATTTTCATGGAACACAAAATTCCTCATCAGATTATTATATTTCAAGTTTAATTTGGTTATTATTCTGGTTAAAATGAAACAAAACCAACGATCTAACAAGAAGCTGGAACACTTCAGCTATAAAAATGCTATCAAGTTTTTTTGCAAAATTTGCTGTCAACGAGGTGAGTCATGCATTTTTTTTAACTGGCACCATATAAGCAATATCACTGAAGATAGATAGCTTTATTTGACTCATTGTGATGTTGCTATAATTTTGTGGATTATGAAAACCCCATTTTTTACTGGCAAGCCCGAGGGACCAAACCACTCCAGAGATCTCATCTTTGAAAGTTTTCTCTGAGGGTTACTCCTCCAACCAAATCTGTACCAGTCAGAGGCAGAAGCTTCATAATAGTTAGAACAGGGACAACGAAATGTAAAGAATAAATAGGAAAACTTTTCCTCTAAAGGGATTAAGAAGAAATTATTTTAGATTGTGCAGGCCATAAGTTCTGTGTCATTTCTCAGTTACTCAACTCAACTCTGCCCCTGTGGAGTAAAAACATACAGCTTTGATGAAGACATATTCACAATACGTATGCATTATATGCAAATGGTAGAAATGTCCATGTTCTAATCAAACTTTATTTATAATATTGGCAACAAGCAGCAAGCAAGATTTGGCCCACTGACCACAGTCTTTTGACACATGATATAAAACATTAGTCACTAGTAAAAGAAAGCTAACAAAAAATAAAAGTAAAAGAGGACTCCAAAGAATAGCAATATAGGGAGACTACATTGCCTTTCAGGGTAAATGAGAATACACTCAAAGGAGAAAGGAACTTGGAAGAGCTTCCACTCTTGCCTTTGCCCCAGTGGCAGACTTTCAGGTCCCACTGGAAACAGTATGTCTGTGGTCCATTATGTGACAGGAATCCTCTGGAGCTGAAGCACAGGAAGCTTCCTGCAGTGGTTCAGTGAAGTTTGTTGCAGTTTTAAGAAGCAAGAGCCTTTTCCAAAGGCAATAAGATGAAGATTACACTAGACACTAAAACAGAGCTAGAAAAATTCAACAACAACAACAACAAAATGACAGTTTCAAAATTTCAAGGGGAAACGTGCCAATTTAGAGCAAAAATACTGAAATTTATATCTTGGAAATATCAATATTGGTTTTGCCAAAAGAACAACTGATGGAAATTCTTTGCTGCAAAAAGGGTTAATCTAGAAAGAAAGGCAGATACAGAACACAATTATGAATTAAAGTATATTATGAAATTGAAATAAGAATTGCCTCTAAAGACAATCATAAAATTAACTGTTTTCTGCATATTTCAAAATAAAATGTATATAATGATATCCATATGAAGGGGATTTGGATTGTAGAAAAACTATCAGTTTTTTCTTGGCTGTGAAGAATACAGAAATGTTGATCAAATTGCAACTTTGTTAGAAGAACCATTTTATCTGTCCTTCTGAGCATATTATCTGTCATTGAAATACTAAGTTTAACTACTAAAAGCACAGAGCGAGGAAGTCTTGGATCAGACAAGGAGCTAAATGCTTTCCAAGATACTTTGAAAAATATGAAGACAATCCAGTCACAGGCAACAGATTCCACCGTTGAAGAGTGAGCAATAGTGGGCCATGGTTCAGGCACGAATTTGGGATGGACTGGAGAAGACAAAACCAGAAATAATGGAACCCTAGGTAGGGATTTTGCCACAAAAATCCTGATGTGATAGAAATTAGGGGTTTCATCATGAGTAATAATGCTCAAGTATATAACCAAGGACTTTACCATGCTCTCAAATATGAGTCCTCTTGACATTAGAAAAGTGAACTCCTGTAGGGACAAATTGTACGAAGGTATTGAAGTCTGATACAGTTTTCTTGGTAGGATAAAATTCCCAGAAGGGTGCTCTGAAGCACAGCTTAAGGAGAGAGAAGCTACATGTCCTGGGGACAGATAAAGTGGTCAATAGCAGCATTGACAAATCACTGGTCAGTTCACTGGCACATTTCTGTAGGGTGAGTTCTACAGGTCACTGACATAGCCACTGGCTTATACTCATCTGTGGCTGCTTCAGCCATTATGGTAAAGTTGAGTATTTGTGATAGAAACAACGTGGGGAGCTACATCTAAAACATTTACTACTTAGTCCTTTACAGTTTACTAAGCTGTGAACAAGAATAAGATGACCAAAGAACCAGTGAGGCACAGAAGATGAATTGCCTGCTATGAGATTGTTATTTGAGTAAACTTGAAGATTGGGCTATGAAGAAAAGAGAAGGTTGGTTCCCTTGTAAAGAAGCATTTAAAATGGGAAATCTGAAAAGTGCTGATTCAAAATTATGAACCCTACAATGTGAAATTATGATTAGAAGAGAAAGTTCTGATGAGGAACAGCCATGGTGTGAGATTATGATCAGTGTCTGAGCACTGATCATTCAGTTTATGGGTTGGACCAAGTTTCTTTCTCTTGGTACTAAAGTCAACATCTCAGAAGCTCCGTTTTCTTCGCTGTAAAATGCTCATTAGTTACTTTTTACCATATCATTACTTTTTGATTTCTGCATTACCCAAGGATAAAAAAAAAAGTCCTTCACATGAACTGGGAAACTGTGTATTCTGGTTCCTGTCTGCTTCATGTTCTCGTTCCAACACTTTCCCTTTTATTCTTGCATAATAGAACTTCATTCTATTCTTTCCACTTGCTTTCTTGTCTTTGGGCACCTTCCAATAAATTCTTTTCTATCTTTTAGATTTCTATTTAATTCCTCCTTTTGACATAAATATAAAAAAGATATCCATTTTTTATATCTGTATGTTGAATTAGTCTCTCCATACACTCCTGCATTTACTCCTATATTTCATCTATTTTCAGCTAACAGTAGTTACCCTTGTATTCTCCTTATGGTCAGAAAGCACATTTTAGAAGCACAGGGCCATATTTGTTCTATTCTAAGCTCTATTTATGGAGCTTGGCTTATATCGATAATACATATTTGAAAAAAAATAAAACTATGAACAAATACATTTACAAAAAAGTTCTGCAAATGCCACTGTCCTCATCATCCTCATTATTAAAGAAACTGTGGCATTTCTTAATTTTTTAAATCACACTTAATGCAGTTTGGATGATGAATATCCCCCAAAGACCCATTTGTTGAAGATCCCCAGTCTGTGGCATTATTGGGAGGTGATGGACCTTTTAGGAGGTGGGGCCTAGTAAAAGAAAGTTTGGTCATTAGTGGCATGCCTTTGAAGGAGGATATGCAAGCTAGTTTCTCCTCTTATGAAACAAAACTGAGTTTCTGAGCCAAAATAAACCTCTTCTTTTAAAAATTTGATCATCTTAGTTATTCATTATAGTCATGGAAAGCTAACAAATGCTCTTGTTTAAAATGAAACATTTGAAAGAATAGTCTGGTTACAAAAAAATTGCGCTACTGGGCTTCATACAATGATCTATGTAAGACCCTAAATTCAATCAATGTCAGCATTGTGATGATCAAGCAAGAGAACTATAGATTGTGTTCAAGATAACACCTAGCACATATTAAGTTATTCTAGCTGTTTGCCAAAGTTAGCATAGATTCCTCTCATCTTTTATTTTAAGAAGGGAAGAAAATACTGACTCTTGAACAGTCAACCTATTGTGTAGGCAAAATGATAATTTCCTTGGTCTATCTCTGCAGATTATCTAACTTTGAAGAGAGAACTGCCTGCAAAGACAAATCCTCTCAGGTGTTAGACCTGGACACACCTGGCATATAGAAGAATCTGCACTGTTAATCTTTTTCTTCTCCATAAATTTTCAGTGCAATTGCATTTCTTAATTTAGTATTCTATTGAAAAATATTGTGATGAGTGAAAAAGTTTGGAGTTATTTTAAAATGCTAATGACGTTTTGTAGTTATGCAAATGACTCAGAATCATGTCTTCAGCCTTTACCAAAGTCTTTTGTTATATAATTCAGTGCCCTTTTTAGAGATCTTTTGCCAAATATTATTCTGTGGTTAAAGAAAAAGATAGAAATCAGGAACTGAAGGCTGAGTGGCAAATTTTGCTGCTAAGCAGGAAAGTGAATGTACAAAGAGGACTTGGTTTACTATACTTGTGCTCAAACATGAATAGGAAAACTTTTAATTATGAGTTTATGAAGTTTGCCTACATTAAAAAATTTTGAGATTTCCAGTAAATAAGCTTATGCCCTATCTCAAGGCCTCAGGAAAAGAAAAACAAACTAATTCCAAAATCAGTAAAAGAGAGAAAATATTTAAGATTAGAGTCAAAATTATTGAGAATACAAACACAATACACAATATCAATGCAACAAAGAATTGCTTCTTTGAAAAGAAAAATAAGATTGAGAAACATGTAGCCAAACTAACCAAAAGAAGGAAAAGGATGCCAAAAAATAAAATTAGAAATTGATAAGGAAATATCACCATAGACATATCTGAAATACAAAGGATCATTAGAAACTATTATGAAAATTTGTACTGCAATAAACTGGAACATCTAGAAGACATTGACAAATTTCTAGACACATATAACTTGCCCACACTGAACCAGGGAGATTTAGAAAACCTTAGCAGACTAGTGTCAAGTAATAAAATATAAAAGGAAATTAATAGCCTTCCAAAAAAGAAAAGCCCAGGACCACATGGATTTTCACCTGAATTCCACCAGACCTTTAAAGCAGAAGAATTAACACCAATCTTTCTCAAATTAGTACATGGAATTGAAAGGGAAGGAACACTACTAAATACATTCTGCCAAGCCAGTGTAAGCCTGACACCAAAACCAGACAGAGATGCAATGAGGAAAGAAAACTGAAGACAAATAGCCTTAACAAACACAGATGGACAAACCCTTAATAGAATATTAACAAACCACATTCGAAGTCACATCAAGAAGATATTGCACCACGACAAAATGGGTTTCATTCCAGAGATGCAAGTCAATAGATGCAATTCACCAGTTAATAGAATTAAGAATAAGAACCATATAATCATAATAAATGCACAAAAGGTTTTTGAAAAATCCAGAAATAATTCTTGTTAAAAAGGCTGAAAAAACTAGGAATGGAAGGAACTTACCTCAACATTAATTATAGATGCCATTTATGATAAACCCAAAGCCAACATCGCACCGAATGAAGAAAAACTGAAAAAAATTTTCTCTAAAATCAGGAACAAGACAAGGATGCCCTCTCTCACCACTTCTGTTCAATGTAGTAATTGAAACAGTAGCCAGAGCAATTGGGCAACAGAAGAAAATTTAAAGGATGCAAATAGCAAGAGAAGTTAAACTCTGTTTGTTGGTGATATGATACTATATCTAGAAGATCCAAAACACTCAACTAGAAGATTTCTACAGCTAATAAAATAATTAAAGTAGCAGTGTATAACATCAACACCCATAAATCAATTGCTTTCCTATACTGCAACGGTGATTTAGTTGAGAAAGAAAACAGAAAAACATTCACAATAAACTTAAGAAAGAAAGGAAAGAAAGAAAGAAAGAAAGAAAGAAAGAAAGAAAGAAAGAAAGAAAGAAAGAAAGAAAGAAAAGGAAGAAAGAGAGAGAGGGAGGGAGAGAGGGGGGAGAGAGGGAGGGGAGGAAAGGAAGAAATCAGAAATAACAAAAGAAAAAAAGAAAAAGACTTGAGAATTAATTTAGCCAAGGAGTTGAAAGATCTTAACAATTAAAATTTTTAAATCCCGAAAAAAGAAATTGAACACCTTAGAAGATGAAAAGACATCCCAAGTTTTTGGATAGGCAGAATTAAATTGTAAAAAGTGGCCCTAATACCAAAACCAATATACAAATTTCATGTAATTCTCCTCGAAACACCAACAACATTCTTCCCAGAATTAGAAAAAAATCCTCAAATTAATTTGGAGGAATAAGAGATTTTGATAGTCAAAGCAATACTGAACTAGAGGAGTGATCAGAAGGCATCACAGTACCTGATCTGAAATTGTATTACAGAGCTATAGTAACACAAACAGCATGATATTGGCATCAAAATAGACATGAAGACCAATTAAAGAAAATAGCAGACACAAACCCCCACATATTTATAGCCATTAGATACTTGACAAAGGTGCTTAAAATACTTGTTAAAGAAAGCTGTTTAAACAAATGCTGCTAGAAAAACCAGACATCCTCATGTAGAAGAATAAATCTAAATCACTGTCTTTCACCCTTCACAAAAGTCAAATCAAAATGGATCAAAGACTTAGGAATTAAGTCTTGCTAATTCTGCTAGAAGAAAACATAGGGTCAGCAGTCCATCAAATAGGTGCTGTCACTGACTTTCTTAACAAGATTTGTAAAGCTCAAGAAATGAAACCAAGAAACAATAAGTGGGATGCCAACACATTTAAAAGCTTCTGCACAACAAAGGAAACTATTAAGAGCATGAAGAGAGAGACTATGGAATGGAAGGAAAACCTTTGCTAGTTGCTCCTCTGACAGGGGATTAATGTCCTGAGTATATAAAGAACTTGAAAAGCTAAACACCAATAACAAAAACAAAACAAAAACACAATAATTAAATGGGCAAAAGATCTATGCAGACATTTCTCAAAAGAAGAAATAGAAATGGCCAATAAAGAAATGAAAAAATGTGCAATATCTTTAGCAATCAGGGCAACCCAAATCAAAACTACACTGTTTTTATCTGACTTCAGTCAGAATGAGAGTCATCAAGAATGCAAATAATAAGGGATGGGAGCATGTGGAGGAAAAGTTACACTCCTACATTATTAGTGGGACCTCTGACTAGGACAACTACTCTGGAAAGCACTATGTAGATTCCTCAGAAAACTAGGAATGGAACCACCATATGATCCAGCTTTCCCACTCCTTGGTATTTATACAAAAACCTACTCTGGTGATTTAAATACCTCAATGTTTAGCAGCACAGTTCACAACGGCCATATTATGGAATCATCCCAAATGTCAATAGTTGAATAGACTAAGAAAATGTGGTATATATATATACAATAGATTTCACTCAGCCATAAAGAATGAAACTATGACATTTCCTGGTAAATGGCTAGACATGAAGAGCATCGTGCTAAGTGAATTAAGCCAGTTAGAAAATCAAGGGTGAAATGTTTTCTCTCATATATAGAATAAAATAAGGAAAAGAAGGAGAGAAGGATCAAATATTGTAAAGTTATAGGGAAGATAAGGTAAGTAGAAGAAGGAGACTGAGAGGGAGGGAGGAGGGATGATAGAAAAGAGGAGGAAATGCAGAATTAATTTTTAAAAATCATATTATGCGCAGATACAAACACACAACAGTTAATTTCACCTTCCTATCTAAGTAGAAAGAACCAATCAAAAATGAACAAATGAGTGAAAGGAAGATCAGTGGAGTAGAAAAAGGAGAGTAGGGGGAGGGTAGGAGGGGAGGGAAAAGGTAGAGAATGGGAACTGATGTCAGATTCCAAACTTGTATGATTTTTGTTGGAATGCACCCAGCTACTATATCTAACTATAATGCTCTAATGGAAAAGAAAAAAAAAAGTTTTATTGTGGAATATGTTGCTAATTTTTATTTCTATTGGCAAATAGTTGACAAATTGACTTAAAGTGTGTAGTTGACTATGACATACATCATCTTTGAAGATCTATATTAAATATTTGGAAATGCATAGCACACAATTCAATATGTACCTTGTAAACTATGGAAGAGAAAAAAGAATGTATAATCAAGAGACAATTCTTTTTAATATCTGTTGTTCTTATTTTTGTCCTTTTTCTTTTTGTTTCTGAAACAAACAGAAAAAAAATCTTTGGAGTTTCCATAATAAAGATGAATTGGTTCAACCTTTTACTGGAAGGTTCCTAGGCATTTTTTTTTTTAATATTCTGCCTTACTTTTCATATTATCTGTCTATTTAATCATGGGATATTTAAAAACAGAGATAGACACGTGAGAGTACCAACACTTTAACCATGAAAGAAAGGAGACCAACTAGGAATATGAAATATCTAATTTCCCAAACCCTCCCTTTTATTTCTACCCTGTGGATTGGCTACTTCCAGGAAAAATATGTAGTTTTCAGCGTTGTAAACCCATATGCTTCCTCAAAAGACTAGTTACATGTAAATGAACTTAGTTGCAGTTAGTTAACGTGTGGAATTTCGTATGATATTTGATGTTTTTTTATTATTGAGATGCTACGGGAAATTTAAGAGAAAATAGGAGAATTCTTATATATTAAGAAACAGAAGAGGGATCATTAGTATAAATGGTAAAACAAAGACAAGTTAGCAGATATATTTCTTCGGTGCCTTTGGAAGCACCTAAATGTATTTTTGTCTTTTGATTTTGAAGAAATAATTTGATAGGATTTTTTGTTTGGGTTTCAACTCTTCTTTTGTTCTGCACAGCATGCTGGATGACATCTCAAAGAGCTCTGAAGAGTGAGCCTACCTAGCAATTCATAATGCTTGTAATCTAGAATGTGCACAATTGTTGTGGGCAAGGACACTGCCGTGCTCCACAGTTATACTCGGAGTTATCATTCTCTCTTCAAAGGTCGATTCATCTTTCTTTACTCAAATCTGATAATAATCACTTCTTTTTAGAGTTTACATAGTCATATGCTATAAAGGTCAGGACTTCATATATTGCCTCTGGCACTAATATTATTAGTTACTCCACTAATTAACACTCTCATAGTAAGAGAGAAAGTACAACTAGGAAAGAGACTGAATCTGGTACTGACCTCTATCTGGTGGTACTCAGTACCTCATCACTCTGATATTTGTAAAACATATTTAATAGAAGCAGAGCCAACCAGTCATATCATGGGCAGACCTGGGTGATCTGGAAGTGTATTTTAAATTTCTACATTATATATTAATATGTAAACCCAGGTAATTGTAAGCTGATCATTAGTTAGAGTTATACCCAGCTAACTGCACACTTCTCTTGAGGTACTGGCTTCAAGTATAAGTTCATCTTGTGACAGTACTTCTATCATTGACTGCTTTACCATACTGCACAGTTTTAAATTCTTTTGAGTTTGGACTGACGGTTTAAGAACTAAACATAATGAATTTCTTGCAGTGAACATAATTTCCAATTATTATTGGTAAGGCATCGAATCATTCCAGTATTCTCCATTCTAAACAAAAGAGAAAATAGAGATTGCAAATCAAGAAATGGAAAAGAAAACTGTTGGGAGCAGTGAAGATAGCTAACTATGATACTAAGAAATAGTTTGCCTGAAACACAGTGGGAGTAAGTGGCAAATCTCAAGTATTAATAAGTGCCTTATCTATGCTTTTACAGAGAAAGGATTTTGAAAAGCTCTTAACTGTGTTAAAAGGCTACATTCGAAAAAGTGGATGAAAAACTCTACTGGCTTTAAATATCTAAGATATTCTCTTATGTGAGTAATTGACTAGTCTAATTAAAATGAAAAAACCCTTAGAGAATTGAGCAGAGAGGAAATGGACAGGAAGTTCAATGTAAAATAAAGGCTACTGTGAAAGGAAAATGGAACCTCTCTGCTTGTTCAAGGGCAGAACTCAATGTAAGGAATAAACAAGTTGAAGACAGAACGTCATTGTACTGGCCAGAATGTCAGCAACGTTTTTACTCTGATCTGGCTTGCACATTTATAAGAAAGTCAGGGAAAGGCTAAGGCAAATACATAAATAAAAAAAATAAATTTAGTAAGTTTGACCAACTTTTTAGAAAAAATATCAGCAATTTCCGAAGTCCCAAATTTGGTATGTATTTCACAAGAATAGTCAGGAAAGAAAACTTAGAATGAGTTACATCACCACATACACAAGTTTTTCCTTCTGTTTATCTGTCTTCCTGAACCATTTTATTGAAGTATGATTGACATATAAATGCACACACTTAACATGTAAAACTTGATGAGTTTTGGAATAAATACTCATAAAACTATCACTGACATTTATGACATCAACATATCCACCACATCCAAGTTTCCTCCCAACTCTACTTTATTAATATTAACTTTATAAGAAAATTTAACGTAAGACCAATCCTTTTATCACATTCTTAAAAATACAATATAGATTTGCTAATGGCAGGCACTATACTTTATAGGAAATCCCTAGAACTTATTTATTTTGCATAATTGTAAGTTTGTATTCTTTGGATATTAACTCACATTTTCCAATATTTCTAACGTCTGCCAGCCACCATTCAACTCCTTGAGTTGAACTATTTGAGATTGCTCATGTAAGTGGTATCAATACAGTATTTTTCTTTCAGTGTTGAAATTATTTCACTTAGAATAATGTCCTCCAGGTACATCCATATTGTTGCAAATGGCAAAATTTTCTTTTGTAAGACTGAATAAAGTTCATTGCATTCACATAAAACACTTCCTTTACTCATTCATTTGCAATGGACATTTACGTTGCTTCCTTATCTTAGCTTTAGTGAATAATGCTATAATGACTTGATACACACTTTGAGATTCTCATTTCAATCCCTTTGGATAAATACCCAGAAGTGGGATTTCTAGATCATATGATAGTCTATTTTTAATTTTTTTTTTCTGAACCCAATCATGTCTTCCGCCAACAGTGTGCAAGAAGTTTTACACATTCCCAACACTTTTCTTTTGTTGATAACAGCCATGCTAACAGATGAGCAATTATATTTTATTTTGATTTTTATTTTCATTCCCTTATGATTAGTGATGCTGACCATCTTTTCATTTATCTGAGGGTCGTTTGTATGTTTTCTTTGAAGAATATCTGTTCAAATTTTCACCCATTTTTTAAAATGGAGGTAGTTGGGGTTTTGTGCTATTGAGTTGTAGGTGTTTTTAGATATTTGCTATATGCATCTTTTGGAAGATAAATGGTTTGCCCATATTTTCTCCCATTCTGTAGGTTGCCATTTCATTCTTTTTTTCCTGTACTATAAAGAAACTTCTGAGTTTAATACAGTTCAACTTATAAATTTTTGCTTTTGTTGCCTGTGATTTTGATGTCAAAGCCAAGAAATCATTGCCAAGGTCAGTGTCAGGAAGCTTTTCTTCTGTAGTCTTCTAGGAATTTTCTACATTCGGCTCTTATATAAAAGTCTTTATTTTTGAGTTGATTTTTTTTGTGTGGTGTAACTTAAGGGTCTGATTTCATTGTTTTACATCACATAAAATTTATATGCTTAGAGATCAAATACATTTCAAATTCTGTTTAAACATGGCAAAAGAACAGTGAAAGAAGAAAGGAATTAAGGAGGAAGGTCACATAAATAATAAAAGCACTATAGAAAATTGGACAAGAGAGAGAAATGAAAGGGAAAAATAATAGGAAAAAGTCCAGCTCAAGTCCTATTTTCCTGGTGTTACCCCAGACCTTTTCAAGCTTTGTTCCAAAAAGCACATCTCAGTCTTTCTCTGGCACACAGCCCTGTATGTCTTAGTTTCTCAATAAATATTTGTTAATGATGCTATTTCTTGTCTGTCCATCACTCTGAAGACAAATTTTACTTTCAAATACTATTCTCCCATGCAAGAAAATCTTTATGTTTACAATTCAGTATTATAAAACAATTGATCAAAAGTACTTTGCCTATAAATGCACAATTTAATGCAGGAAAGGACATAAAATAATGAAGTTCTGAAGTAAAACATCTTTTGAGTTACCTATACTCATTTCCATCAATGGCAAAACCTGACTGAATGACAATCAAATCTATGTATCTTAGTGGAAAGACTAATCATTCTAAGTCTTTATGGTCTGTCGTAAGACCATATTTAATTCTTTTGAGCCAAATGAAACTACCCACTCTGAAAACAATCTGAAATAAAATGTTATTTTTAGCATTGTGAAATAACTATTTACACAAGGTTTACAGATTATACTCTTGTATAGCTAGCCGTATGGAATACTTACCCCTTGCAACAAATACTTACATTTAAGGCCTTTTAACAAAGAAATCAAATAATGTAGACATCTTTTAATATTAATCTTGAACTAAAGTGTAGCTAATGTTTTCTTTGTAGTGTTTTTCTGTTTCCTGAGGTATATGTAGTTTAGGAGTCTATGTTTGTTTTCACTTGTTCTGTTTCTCAGGTGTTTGATAATTATGAATGCTTATTTAAAATAACTCAGTGCCTAACTTCTTTGTGACTACAAATAAGACATTCAGCTATCATTAGATTCTGAAGGCTACTTTTTTGTGGTTTGTGTGTTTTGTATAAGTACGCAATATTTTGAGCGATTTTAACAAAAAATCAACAAAACTTTGGGAATATTCTGTAAGATATTAACCTATAAATTACAAAAATATCCCTCCAGATGAGTAATTGAAGGTTTTTTTTGTTGTTGTTTTTGTTCTTTTGTCTTTACAATTCCTATAGAAAAATCCGAGAAGTTTGACTCAAAAATCTCTCAGTGTTACAAGAGATCATCAGAAAGCAGAGTGACTGAATTGTTAGGAATAAACAATGCCATTTTTATATTTCCCTATAATCAGTCAGTTGTAGCAGGCTAAAAGAAAGATAAAGTCCACTTGTTACTGGAATTTGCGAATGATAAAACTGATAAGCCATATAAACAAACTCATCTTCAACATTTCATTCACAGGGACAAAAATTTTACTATTAAGAGCATAATCCTGAGTTAGGATATATGTGGATATACACATGTAGCTGTAGCATTTGTTGGGGGATAGTAGCCCTCAGTGAATCCTTTACTAGATCCTTCGAATAATAAAAATTCAGGAAACAGTAGAAGAAAAACACACATAAAAAATGAGTCAGCTATATCAATAAAAGAGTAAATAAACCAAGAATCAGGAAAAGCTCTCCACTCTATGCAAAGTATATGACGTTTATTCTAATCAGATAATATCAATTATCTGTGTCTTTACAACAGATGCACAGAAACCAGAGATACAGTAAGAGGTGGGTACAGATCAGAGGGGAAAAGGCAGGAAAATTTTCAAAAAAATCTTGCAGGAAAATGAGTTCCATGTACCTGTGAGTTTATCCTGAGCCCTCAGCTCTGTTCCATTGGTCCATTTGTTGACCACTGGTCCAGTAGCATGCTGACTTAATTATTATTGCTTTGTAATAATCTTTGTTCTCATGAAGTACTAATTGCTCTTCGTTTTTCTTCAAGGTTTTCTTAGGTGTTTTTGGTCTTTCAGTCTTAATTTTAAATTTATGGACAATTTTAAGATTCGTGAAATTCTGTCATGGAACAAATATTGCTAAGGCAAGTGTATTTTCCTATTTAAGATTATTGTATACCTGTCCATTTATTTAAAGATGAGTTCTTACATAATTAAATGCTTTATTGCTATAGTGAATATATTTTAATTAAATTTTCTCTGTGCTGCCAGTGTATGAGATTTACTCATGTAACATCTAATATAATTGTCAGTGTGTAGCTTTAACATTCATAATATTGGAATGATTTTGGATTTTATACATAAATAATCATATATATATCATATTTGAATAGCACAATTTATTTTTCCCTTTAAACTATTTGAATTTTAATTTATTTTCCCTTTTTTATATGTTTTCTAGTAAAATATTGAGAAAAATAATAGTAATGAGCTTCCTTGTGCCCTGTAAAAAGGGAATTCATTTCACATTTTGCAGTAAAACATATTTTATGTTATCTTCAATTTTAACTTGTTAACTTTGTACTCTAAATATTTATTAGCACTATGAAGTTATTTTTATTCTATTGAGAAAATATATTTGGGGAACTTATTATATTAGCATATTTTCTAATAATAAACCAACTAGCTAACCTTATATAAATCCATTCTCAACAGTGTCCTTTTAAACACTGCTGAGTTTGGTTATAAGACTTGTACTATATTTTTACATGTATATTCATTAATATGTATTTGTGTTCTTAACCATTGTATCTTTGGTTCTGTTCTGTTTGGTAGCAAGGCTATACCAGCCTGATACATAAATTGAAGATTGTCTCCTTTTTTCTATTTTGTGAAATATCTAGTATAAAATCAGGATTCTCTCTTCCTGTTTGTTGGCTCAAGATGTAAAAAGTTGTCTCAGCCTGTTATTTTCTTTGTGGAGATATTTTGAACTAACAATGATTTAGTTTACTAATGATTAAAGGATTAGATTGAGGAATTTGTGTTCTTCTATAAATTTGCCATTTGGTCATAATATTATCCTTATTTTAAAAATTTTCTTCACACTTGCTCCAATAACATCTTTTCCAGAATATGTCAGCCAGCCACCTGGTAGAATGTGGTCTACATTGAACTTCTGACATAAAGGAAGATGCAGCAATTCATCTTCATTAAAATGGCTATTGACTATGAATGTGGATTGACCTCTCCTGCTGAACTGAAAATAAGGCACTTGTCACTCTCTTTGTGTGTAAGGAGGCTGTTACACTAAGTATTCTATCTGGCCAAGGAATTTCTTTCACAGCAAAAGAAGTAATGCAGTAGGTTGAAGCCTATGTAATGCACAGGTCTTGTCATGCACTTTATGACCCAGACAATAATTGAACTTGGAATTAAGTAGAATTGGCTACTAAAACCATAGTGAAAATTCTGGGTGAGAGCAAAAACTTCTATGTTTATTGTTGTGTTGTAGATCTATTCTCTGAACCAGTTACCACATTATGAAAGTCTTTCTCCTGTGTGAGAGGGCACAAAGGCTTACAAATCAGGGGGAAGAGCTGGAGTGGTACCTACTCAAATTAAACTACTGACCCACTTTCCAATTCTTGCTTTCCATTTTCAAGACATTGACTTTCTACATGGGGTTGTACTTCTACCACTTAACAATGGCTCCCATGACTTGGAAATGAAGATGCCACTGGGTCACTCTGGAATCTTTGTGTTACTGAAATTGCAGGAAGTAGAGGTAATAATGGTGTTGCATGAAGAGGTTAATCCTGAGTATTAAATGAAAAGAGAATGAAAAAAATCTGTTATGATAGTGGTGGGTAGAACACAGGGCACCCTCTGAGGCACCTCCTAGTATTTCTAAATCTTCTGGAAAAAGTTAAAAATCAACTGTAGTAACCCATTAAAGGTAGGTGATCCAAGACTTGTAGTTTTTCAAGAATATAGTTTTGGGTTATACAGTGTAAAAATTCCTAGATACTGAATATATGGATTGAAGAAAATTGAACTCAAGTTGGATGGTAAGGGCAGGAATATTTTATCATTTGTAATCTACAGTAACAATATATGCATAAATCTTTATCTCTATCTCGAGCCCATTTTTTTGATAACAAATATTACATTTTTGAATTGCAAGTAATTACAAAATACTTTATTAAATAAAAACATTCAAGTATCATTGACTATTTTGTCAATTACATGTGAATATATTTTCATAAGAAACTAAAACAAAATACTTGAAAATAATAGCAGAATTAGAGTTTAGATAGAATAGTGATAGTTTTCTTGTATCTTATAGTACTTTCTAAGTGATCTGTAAGAAACAAATTATTTGTATAACAAACAATATAAAAAGAAAACTTATCACTACAGAATAAAATTTTTACAGCCATTGATTATGCAAATTTAGAATATAAAGTGTATATAAATATTAATGAGTGTAAAAGTAGTTTTGATATTAACATCATAGATTTAAAGGTTTTTAAATTAAACGCTTTTTAAAAACTGAACTGAACATTTTAAAAATTGACTCTAGGGGCTGGGGATATAGCTCAGTTGGTAGAGTGCTTGCCTCACAAACACAAGGCCCTGGGTTCAATCCCCAGCCCAGCAAACAACAACAACAACAACAACAACAACAACAAAAAATGACTCCAGATTATTTTGGGGCAATGCACAATATTTGTGTGTGAGAGTGTGTTTTTCTGTGTTTTATGAATGTTTGACCAAGATTATATATCACTTTGTAATAATGGAAAAAAATCATTACTATTAATGAGTTTCTCAGAAATGTGTTCTTATTTTGAGTTGTATAAGGTGTTGAATTCAAATTAGATATCATCTTTACTGCTAATGATGCATCCTCAGCTCTTTATATATGTAAAAAAAGAAAATTCTGTTGCTTTTTATTTCTTATGACAAAAATAATTAAAACTTATATGAAACATATGGTCTTCTGCACAGCATAAGCTCCAAATTAATTATAATTATGGTGACACAGATATTTCTGTCATTATATTAATTATAATAAGGAATCTGGATATTAAAGTATTTTGCTATTCCACACACAAAATGAAAGTAATACATTTCAATTTTATTTCTTTGCAGTATTAATTGGTTTAGTTGGCTTTCCCATTGTAAAAGCTATTTTCACAAATATTTCTAGAGATTTTAAAATATTATTCTACCATTTAGAAATGAAGAGTATTTGGCCACCTAAATTTCAAATAAATTTTAAGTCCTTTAATATCAATAAATATCATGACACATGTTGTTTTTCAATTTATTTCAATTTATTTTCATTATATGTTTTGAGTGAAGGTTTAAAACACACTAAGCAAGAATGTAACAGCAATATCTTAAACTGCAACGTTTCGTAAAATATTTCTGACAAGGTAGTTCATTAATAATATTTTATGAATCACAAATTTGAAGTGTGCTTGTATTCAAAATAATTCCTAAGATGATTTGGCTAAAATATTGAGATTTCAAATTTATCCCCATGTGACATCTACTACATTTGTTTAACTAACTGTTTCCATGTTGATGCACGAACTTTAGTAAGAGAAGCAATTTTTTATCATGGGAAGCTAGGCAAGCTTAAAGTCCATTTAATTCTTTATGATATTTGAATAATCTCTCATTTGGAAGTATAAAATAAAAGTACCTCATTCATCACTCTACTGAGCTAGACAAAGAACAGTAAGAAAGGATTGATATTACTTCAGCCTTGCTAGCATAGAGAACTTCTAAGAAGCTTTAAAATTTATTAAGATCACTATGAACTAATGTTAACACTCCACAAATTTTTAAAAATGAGATCTGTACTAAGATAAATTCTTTGGGATAAAAATGAACCAATCTATGAAACAGAGGATTGGGGATTTTTCACATTTTTGGTGTGAAGGATCAATCAAGTTCATTATAGGAAACTCCTACTTCCACTGACTCCAACATAAAAAGGATGTACTAGCTCACCTAATGAAGTCCATATATAAGGAATGTTTCAATTTTGATGTAAATGGACTTTGGCATTGACTGGCTATAGATCTCAACTTTGCTCCTCCGCCATTTATTGGCTTCCTCTTTAAAAAGGAAGCAAAGCAAAACATCTCTGCTGACTTGTGCACTTTTATTTGACCAAACAATAATGCTGCATTGCATCAGAAGACATCTTGTCAGTTTGATGTCCTCTTGTTATGGCTGCAGAGTTATTACTTAGGTGGTGATCACCCAAAGGTTCCAACGTAAAATAATATTTCTTTCTTTGTAATACATACAGTTATCTCTCAGTATTTGAGGAGGATTGGTTGCAAGTCTCTGGTGGATACTAGAATCTGTGGATGACCAGAGAATTTATGTAAAATGGTGTAATATTGGCTTATAAACATTACACATCCCCCATATGCTTTAAGTTGTCTCTAGATACAATGATGTAATTACTTATGTGGTATAAATGTTATATAAATAGTTGTATAGTATAATTTAGAGAATAATGATAAGAAAAGGTATGTGTATATGTATATATTTAGTACAGACACAATATATTTTTTCTATAGTTGGTTGAATCCACAAATACGGAAAGTTAGCTTTGTCAAGTTGGGACCTACTCTGGCCCTGAAAAATTTTCTACCTAAATCCTATTTAGGATCCACCAGTGATTATTGCTTATTTTGACAATTACCTGGTGACTGTAAAAAAATTAGTGATTTTCAATTCTACATTTCTTCTAGTATTGTTGATGCTAATATTGTTAGACTCAACACCTAGTATTGTTCTATAAAGAAGTGTATCTTATCTTGACCCTGGGCTATTCTCTCTCTCATCCTTACCTTTCCTCCCTCCCTCCCTCCCTCCTTTCCTTCCTTTCTTCTTTCCTCCCTCCCTCCCTACCTTCCTTCCTTCCTCCCTTCCATCTTTCCTTCCTTCCTTCCATCCTTCCTTCCTTTTCTCTCCACATCATTTTTTAAAAAATAACGTTACACATGGATCCATATTCTCAATATGTTGCAATCCTTTATTTTGTTTTATGTGATACTCAGATTGTTTTGAAGTCAATTTTTTGCAGCATTTTGTCAATGCTTGTTTAGTTTTAAATATCTCCAGGCTCACCATGTATAAATCTAGAACTAGGAGGAGCCATTTTCTAGCTTCCTCTTAGTGGGTTAAAAACTCCGACCTCAACACGATGGTGTTTAATGTGATAGGAGCATCCTTGACTCTAACTGCTATTATTTGGGCAAAACTCTGAATGACTCTTTCAATTTAAATCCAACATTATATAAGTTTCTTTGTTCCATATTTGTCTCTTTTCCCTTATTCAGGCTAATAAATAAAATTATAAAAAAGTTCGCATGGAACATATATTCTGGCCTATGATATTTTGTGATTATAAAGATTAATCATTTGGGTAAAATTTTAGAAAAGAACTCATTGGAACAAACCTAGTATATACACATTTATAATGTATAAATTTATACATTTTCTTAAATTTTGATAAATTACTTTCTGTAGGTTTTACCATATTGTACTCTTATTGGTGACATGGGAGAGTTTCTATTTAACATACCAATAGACTGATACCCAGTTTTGCAATTTCTGCCAATCTGAGAGATGAAAATTTATTTAGGTTCTAAAGGAATTCACTCAAGCTTTCTTATGGAATGGGTACAGTTTCTTTTTCCTTAATGTTAACATTTTTTATCTATTTCAAGTTTACTTTTATGCATAGTGTCAAATGTGAATTCAATTTTACCTTTTTCCAAAAGACTGCTCAAAATGATAAGTAACTATTTGTAAACACAGGCAGAATAAATCTACATTAAGCAACGAATGCAAAAATATTTCGAGTAAGTTCTCTGATTTGGTTGTATCATGCTATTAATTTTAGCTAAATAATGCTCGAATAATGAGTATTGAGTAGTTTATCCTTTTAACTTACTCAAGCTTGTTGCTTCATACCTTTAATAATGAATGTTAATACATAGATATTCCTTTTTGATGAATTCTCTCATACCCTCTTCTAAAGCCAAAAATGGTCTGGATCCAGGTGGGCACAAGACTTCTGATGTGGTAAATAACTCATCTAATTCAGAGTAAAAGTCTTAGTATCCTTTGCATGAGAGATATTTAAAAATAAATAAGTGCAAATTTTAAACAAGCACATGCTATTTCATTTTTCATAATGCATCCATTATAATTGTCATTCTATAGCTGGACCCAAATATTCCAGTGCTTGCAAATTTAAAAGTGAATAGTTTCAGAAAGAGAAATATTCATTTTCTTCAACATGAATAGGAAGAAAAAAATACGTTTCATGCCTCTCACTCATAGATACATTGAGAATTTCAAAGTTATTATTATCTAAAAAGGAAAATTTCTAAGCATTTACCTATTCAGTTTGTTCTCTTGGTTTCCTTAGTATTATTAAACTTCTATCACAACTGAATAGGATTTCTTCTCCAAACAACCCTTCTGTCATTAAGTATTTATTGTTTTCAAATGGCTTTCTAAGAAAACTAGTAATGCCAAATGAATCAGGACATGAATAGGCTTTATTTACATTTTACAATTTAAAAATCTCAATAGTGCATATTGAAATAAATTGGCTTCACTTTTAATTTCAAACAGATTCTTGAAGTTTATAAAATAATGAGATGATACTCAAAAAGGTTACCCCATTTTTATTATTTCTGAGTAGTTATATTATTACATATAAGTGATATTCTTTTCTAATTAATTTGCCTAAATAATTAAGTTAACTCAAATTACTTTTGAACAGTTCTGATGTTTTCATATTGCTTTGCTTCATGCCATTAACAATTTTTTCAGGCATGGTAAGCAAAATAAACATAAAAAGAAGCTTAGGCAAGTAGTTTATATTTGCAACCTTAACATTATCAAGTAGTATAGTTTTAGACATAAATTGCCAATTCTCAAATCATGTTGTTAAAATATATAAATTAAATATATTGTCTTAAAAATCCACTTTGATAAAGCTTATCTAATGATTAGATGAATTACAAATCATGAAATTTTGATATTGCTAAGTGATGATCAAATTTATTTGTATTATTCCTACTCTTGCCTGTATTTAGTAATTCTGGATTTGATGTATTTTCCTGGATTCATGTGAATATTGATCTCACTGACACACTCTGAGATGAATGTTTGCTCAATAGTAGAAATAGCTTGTGGAAGGCTCCTGGCAGGTCTGGCAGTGGAAGTCCTCTGCCTCAATTGTTTATGTTTTCGCCTGGTTACATGTGAATTTTGCCATTGACCTTTTCCATAGTTCTCACCACTTGAGTCTTTTACATTGGGATGGGTTGATGATCTCCACAGGAAATAGGCTGCTTGAGCTGAGTTGATAAGTGACCCTCTGAGAGTGTTGGATTGAGATGTGGAAGCTGAGCCTGGAGAAAAGCAAACCTTCACTTGCTCCTTGTTCTGTCTCCATGAATGACTGTCCTCTCAGTCTGGGTCTAGCTGCCTACAGGAGAGAGACAGATGTCTACAATGTAAAGATCTTCCAGACAATCCAAACACAGCTAATCAGGAGCATACTGCATTCTAGCGTCTTAGATTATAAATGAAATAATTCAAAACAATGTTTATATGTTGGGAACTTGAAGAATATTGTGATAGTTTCAAATAGATGTGTTTATTTATGAGCATGAATACATTTTGCTTGAAACCTTGTTTGCATAAATTGAATTACCAGTCTATACCCTTAGTTACAGATATCACTATGTATGCAAATTTTTATTTTCAGATATTGAACTAGTATAATATAATTATAGCTTCTCAGTTGATCTTTATGAGCATTTAAATGCTTTACTACTGCCCCATGATTAAACCTTACATTTTTATTATTACATTGGAAAAGATAAAGTAATATCATTATTTTCTAGTAAGACATTTCCATTTTTACTCATAAATATGATGAGGCTACTTAATATTATCCAAATAAAAGACAATTGCCCATTCAACTTTTATATAGATAAGAACAAAATTCCATTGTTTTTATTTTAGTATGTGTTTATTCAATGGTCCCGGTTATTTTGCTCAATAATGTAAAATATTTTCCATCTATATGATAACTTAAATTTTCAAAGTGTTTAAAGGAACCATAAAAGACACTACCCTTTGACAATATAGAGTGCTGGGAGGTTTCCTGTATTTTGATACAAGTCAACTAGAAACAATGTCATTTTAATTAATTTTTAAACTTCTCTTTTTTCCTTCTATTTTACAAATTATGAAATTGTATCTGTGTTCCTTGGCCTGATTCAGTGATTCCTTATTCCACACTCCAGATCTTATTTTCAAGTATTTCCCTGCACACAAGCTCACATTGTGAAGGTACCTTTAGCTCATTGGTATTTTAAGAGTTCCTTACCTTAAATATTAATTAACCCACCCTTGCTGTTCATCTCTTTGTTGTTATTATAATAATGATATCCTACAGAGCTGCTGCTCTCTAAAACACATTGTGGGCAATGCTTTTCTAGTACATATACCCATCTGGAAAAGATAATACTCTGAATTCCTATTAACAACACTTTTAAAGCTATTTAATAGTTCAGTTGAAATAAGCAGGAATAGGATGTGGGCCCTCAAAGGCAGAGGAAGCTCAGGGGAACTGGTAGCTCCCACTTATTATTAGATTATAAAATTCATGGGACAAAGCTGGTGCCATGCTCTCCTTTGCATCTTTATGCATTGCCTAATATCATGAATATACAGCAGAGTATATTCAGGACAGGGATGCTAGCAAAACTGTCTTGTTTCAAATCTCAGCTCTGCTAACTTCAAGTTTATGATCCAGGTATATTTATCTTTATCTGAATCAGTTATCTCATTGTGAGATGCAACATTATCTGTGTTTCTCTGGTTTCTCTGAATCAGTTATTTCACTCTGATAACAACATCCACTTGAATTCTGCTATTAAAATAAATTATGATGTACGAAGTATACAGAAGATAGCAAGGATTAGGCATCAAGAACTGATGTAATGATTTTAAAATTTTTTTTTTCCTGAACCTGTTATAACTGGAGGAGATAATGAATGTTCTGCAATTAGTACAATAATGACTGACATGAAAGAAAGGCTACCCTGACATGTCCAGGGCACAGAGAGCATCCGTAGACAAAGAAATGAAAAAGAACTCAGTAAGAGCTTCTTTAGGGGCAGCTAACTAGTGACCTATGTACTCTGTCAGTATGGAGAGATTTCTGCTTAAATTTTATCTGGTAGAAGACTGTAATACAGAAACAAAAGAGCAGAATAAGGCAAAGTTACTGAATTTCATAAAGAAACACCACTGTTTATTTGTACCTTGTTTTGTTTCATCCTAATCACAGAGATTACATTGAATGTATGTTATATTTTATGACTTTATTTTATTATTTCTAAATTTTCTGTGGTCTTAGGAAACTCTTTTTTAGTACGACAGGATAATGATGACTGATTGCACAAATGTATCTCATTTTCTCCCCACATCTCTAGAAAGGACGAAAAAATATTTGTATGATACTTATGCAACACAAGAAGATGTGCTCCTTATGGAAATAGAAGTCCAAAGACATCTTCAAAGACTGAAAGAACTACAGGCCAAAATTTTGTCAGAGGAGGGTTGTATGAAAGGTGGAAACAGCTCTTAGCAAAGGCAGATAATGGATAGCCATTGGGGTTATGGCCTGGGTAAATGAAAGAAGTGCAGCCAGGCAGGTTACTACACCTGGAGTCATCAGGCATCAAACAAAACAAGCTGAGGCTCAGGCTGGATCTGAAGAGCAAGCACAGCATCCCATACCCAGCACTCTGGTTACAAATGCACACTTGTTACAAACGCACACTTCATCCTGTCCTACCTGCATGGGAGATGTACCCCAAGACACTGAAAGTATTTGTGGGAAGCTATCAGGCAAGATGGACAAACAACAAAGTATCCCCAAACATTTGTGCAAATCCAATACGTGGTTCCACTTGAGAACTGTCAGTCAACAAATACTTTTTTTTCCAAAAGAAAAAACAAAAGTTTGATTTGAAATAAAATATGTAATCTACTCAATTGAGTGAGTTAAATTTAAAGTTCATGTAACAAGAAGAGGTAGTGAGACACACACACACACACACACACACACACACAAGTATTCTCACCCCAATTTCCCCATGGCACTCTCCCTCAGTTCCTTTATGTTTTCTATTAAATATGACTACCTAGATACAGGAAGTTTTTCTAAACATTCTGTATTGCTCATATTTCTCTGCAATGTCTCCAACACACACACAACTGGATTACTCTCTATCTTTACCCCTCCTTATTTCCTTAACCAGCTTATTACTATTTGATTTTTCTATGTTACTGTTTTGGTTTATTCTGTTTCCTTCTGCCAGAATATAATTTCCATGAGAGCAGAGAGATTGTCTCTTTTGTTATGAAGACTTTCTGCTAGGAAAAAAAACTAATAAATATTTGTTTTTAACAATTGTGAGATTATGAATATTCTTAGGAGATTTAAAATTTAGAATCATTAATGAATATTCCCAATGCCAGATTTTTTCTGACACACATGAATAGTAAATAATCCCATTATGTAGCTAATCTTTTTAGGAATGGATAGCTGTTGTATGGCAGTGATTTCAGACCGAGTGTAGGAACAAGGTTGGACGTGTTCATTCCTTAGCAATCTTTCTGTCCATAGGTGGAGTTCCATGAAGGTCGGTGAATAGGATTTATTTCCTTTATATTCCCTTATCCTGGTAGAGCATCCAGCCTGGCATAAACTGTGAATATATATATTTGGTGAATAAATGAAAATGAGCAATTTTGTTTTCCAAACAGTTAGCATTCATATAAAATCACTCACTTTACTCACTTTTCCTTTTTTTTTTTTTTTTTTTTTTTTACTTTCCCACCTTGTCCCTTCTGATTTGTTTATGTATTCCAAACTATAACTAGTTAGGTATTCAGACTGCTTAGCATATATATTATCTCTTTGAGCAGAAATGAGCTTGAGGGTGAATGTCTCTGCTTTTTCATGGTGTTTGTTATCTACTCTCTAATACCCTCAGTGAGCTTAAGGGTACGGAAGGAGACAAACAAGTCTGCAAATGCCAGCAATAACCTTTGGCATCGGGTGATAGAAATACGCACAGGGCTCTGAAGAGGGGAAGGCAGCAGCAGGAAATGCTTCATGAAGATGCTGACGATGGCCGAATATTTGTGAACTATAAAGGAGTGGAGAAATAGAGTTGGCAGTGGGTTTCTGGAAACCCACTGAAACGGAAATAGCTGCAGGCATGGCAAAAGAAGAGACTGGAGAAGGAGAGGAAGACTGTACTAAGGTGATGAGGATTTAAGTCATTCAATTATACATACCCCAGCATGCATTCACTGATATTCTATTGTGTTCTAGACTCCAGCAATAAAGCTGTAAAGAGCCATCGTCATTCTTACGGATCTTACATTCTAATAATAAAGACAGAACTTAAAGAAATAAAGGAAAGAAAACTTTTACAATACCTCAAATTAGCAAACACTAAGTTAAAAAAAAATAGTGCAAGGGAGAACAATAAGAAATAATTAGAGAACAAAGTTTAAGAGACCAGTCAGGGAGAATAATAGCCATAAGAAGAGGGAAATGAGCCCAGTGGATATGACTGACTGGAGAGTTGGGGAAAGACATTTCAAACAGAATGAACTACCCATGAAAGAGCACAGAGGCAGGTGTGCACCTGGGAAGTGTAGTGAGAGAGAGAGCATAGACTGTCTTGGAAAGACAATGGTGCCTCACAGCTGGGAGGACTTGGGCATAATGGTAACTTTGGCCTTCACCTTGGCTGAGCAGGGTGACACTGAAGGGTATTGAATTGAAGAGGGCTCCAGTGTGACCTGTATAGCTACATGACAGTCTTGAGACAAAAGAGGGAATCTAGGGGTCATCTGTCCTGAAGTCAATTGAAGAAATGCTTTAAACAAGGTGGTTCGAGAACTGACCATTAGAGAAAGAGTGATGATTCCTAACTCCACTCAAATTCCAGATTTTCTGTGCACTGTTGGGGACAAATGCCTAGTTAGAGAAGGAATAAAGGAGAGAAAAAAGAAAATTCCAAATTTGCTAAGAAAAGTATTCAGGAGCTGAGGCTGTGACAGTGGTAAAGTGTTTGCCGAGCATGTGTGAGGCACTGTGTTAGATCCTCAGCACCACATATAATTAAATACGTAAAGGTATTGTGTCCATCTACAACTAAAAAAAAATGAAAAAAAAAAAGTCTGGATACAATCCTGCAGGAATCAGGGCCTGTATAGTAATCACTTGCCAGAAAATGTAATGGTTAACTTTTGAATGTTGGGAGGATATTTGGAAGTCAAGAGGCTGGGAGATTGGAAAGGGTGACACAAGAAGCAGAGTCTCAGAGGGAGACTGTACCCAAAGACCAGCCAAGAGAAAAACATATGGACCAAGACATTTTAAAAATGTAAACCAATTTGTTCATTTTTACTTAGCTAAATTTTTACTTAGCCATTAAACTCTAATGAACTTGCCCTCTATGACCCAAACTTGTTCAGCTAGGTGAAATGGTTTTCTTACAGTGGAGATAGTTGCCCAGTGATCCTCTTTTCTAGACCTTGGTCTCCTTCCTGAGCTGTAGCAGACATTTAGAGGTTTGGAGTAAGGTTAAGGGTTCCCACAGTGATTGTTAAGTTGCATCTTTCTTTGTGCAAAGCTGATAAATTCACATAGGGATAGAGACACTGCCCTTGGCCTCATCAACAGTTTTCTGGCTTTTCCACATATTCTTCTCTTAAGAATGAATACATCCAGAGTTGCCCACTACAGCAAGTTTTATTTTATTCCTCCTAATGTTTTTACCTTTAATCTCCTTCTATCAAATCCCACGTGTTTCTGTTTTTGAAAAACAGAACTTCACAAAGCACTTACCATAAGGGTTCAGAAAACCCTGACCAAGTGCCCCAGGCAAACTCGTCACAACATGAAAAATTACTGGTCAAACTGAGTCTATGCCCTGCTCTGAAGAATGCTCTTTACTGTGAACTACAGGCATTTCCTTTGACTCATGTCCTCTGGGTTTTCCCAGGAGTGACAGATTATTTTCCTCTTAAAGTGTGAACTGTTTGTAGGCACATTATGAAACTGGGCAATCTGTTATGAAATAATTCAGAGGAAATGGGTCTTCTGATAAATACATTTTGCATGAGACTTTTCATGGGTTCAGAGGTTAAGTGTGTCTGAAAAGCTGTGTCATGTTGCAGGGGACACAGGTTCAAATATTTTCCTGGGTTTATGTATATAATATAAATGAATAAAACTGCCCCAGTTACTACAGTATGCAGTCATGGGTGCTACAGTTGGATTGTGAATGTCCCACAAAGGTCCATGTTTTGAAGGCTTGGTCACCAGCCTGTGGTGTTATTGGGAGGTGGCTGAACCTTTAAGATATGGGGACTAGTGGGACAAAGTTAGGTCATTGGAAGTATGCCCTTCAAGGAGACATTGAGACCCTGGCCTCTTCCTGTCTCTCTCTCCGTTTCCTGGATGCCACGAGGTGATCTTCTGCATGTACTCCCACCATGATGCACTCACTGTGTTGCTGCAGACCCAAAGCAACAAGGTCACATGACCATGGACTGAATCCTTTGAAACTGTGAGCCAAAATAAACCCTTCCTCTTTTTAAGTTTCTTATCTCAGGATTTATTGTCACAGTGATCAAACAACAACAACAAAAAAAGTTGACTCACACATCGGTCTAGAGAAAAAGAAAATATTTACTCCACCTGAAGGTCTAGATGATGAAGGTATGAATGACGTGCTGGAAATGAAGGGCCAGAGATATCGCACATTTGAATGAATAGATAGGGAGTTGGCATTTCCTTGTTGAAGATACGAACAGAAAACGATAAAGGAATGATTGGGAGTATAAACTAAACATGTTGGGTGGAAAACACAAGTATTCACAGGCTAGGAAACAGGAATTATGAAAAGGCTTTCATGATAATTTGCTTAATATGAGAATCCATCTCTATAGAATGCTTTAGATGGGACCCTTCCTGTGGACATATTTTTTATGATTAGGAGTTAGGATTTATTTATTTATTTATTTATTTATTTATTTATTTATTTATTTATTTGTGAATGTATGGGGCTGTTGAACTCAGGGGCACTCAACCCCTGAGCCACATCCCCAGCTCTTTTTTATTACTATTTATTTTAGTTTGAGACTGGTCCTTGCTAAGTTGTTTAGGGTGCCACTAAGGAATTGAGGCTTGCCTTGAATTTATTATTTTCCTGTCTCAGCCTTCCAAGCTGCTGGGGATTACAGGAATGCACTTTACTTATTTTTTATAAAGAGCTATATGGTGAATATTTAGGCTACACGGATTCTGTAGCAACTAGTTAACTCCACCGCCATGTGCATAGAAGCAAATGTACCGCTGTGTGTGAACAGATGAATGTAACTATGTTCCAGTAAAGCTTTATCGTTTCAAATGGACTGTGGGTTACTTTCAGCTCATGGGCTGTGAGGTTGGTCCACCTCTCTTAAAGATGATGAACTAGTTATTTTTTCCAGAGATACTGACAAATATCTAATGCTTAATTTAGAGTAAAAGCTTATCTAAAGTCACTGATTTTGGCATATTTAATTGCATAATTGTTTACAGCTCATAAGGTATTTTAAAGATATTTTTATTTGTTTTTGATGAATCTTTAATTTATTTATTTGTATGCAGTGCTGAGAATCGCATCCAGTGACTCGCACGTGCTAGGCAAGTGCTTCACCACTGAGTCACAATCCCAGCCTCTCCTAAAGTAAGTTATAACTGCAAATATATCTTTCTGTTTTCTAGTAATTTTCATCATGTTTTCCTTTCTTTATTCATCCAACGTATATTAATTAATCTCATACTTTGCATTGAGCACAGTCTTTGGCGCAGGGAAACAGGAACACAAATGTTACAGTTCTTTATGTCGAGGATAGCTATGACTTATTGGAATATCGATGCAACTGGTGAACATTTAGTGGATGATATTTTGAGTCATTTCTGTCATAAAGTGAGAAACCATTTCCCCAGCAAACAGGAAAAAGCAAAACAAAACAAAGCATACGTTGGGCAAAATAAAAAACAGAGTAGAGTCTGAGCAGCGAGCATTTCTGCCTGTACTTGTCTTGTTGACCCTGGTGAGGAGCAACTTCAGGATTGGCTGCTACGGAACAGGAAATGATCATTTTTGCCAACTGTTCCCCACACGTGCTTGGTACAGCACAGAGAGAGAGAGAGGCTCTTTCCAGCTAACAACACTTTAAAATCTTTTTGGTAGTTTCAGTCTCACAGAAAATTCCATTATAATAGAATGGGGAAAGATCTCCTAAACTGTGATTAAAATAAGGATTCTTTTCTTGGGATATGATGACCAAATATTCTTTTTTAAAGTCATAATAATCGTTTCTCATCGTGGTCTGAAAGCAAAGAATAAAATGCTTGATAGATCCCAGTATCCATACAAGTGCTTAGCAAAAAGCTGAAGGCTGAAGTGCCCCATAAAGCATTCCATAGTAAAAGAGATGATCGCTATAGTAAAATCAAGTCGGATGGTGGCCCAAGTGAAGATTTATTGCAACTTCTCAAACAATATAATAGCAAAAGGAGTGCAATGGATTTTTTTTCCCTCTATGATAGTTCAGCAGACCACAATTTTTCTCTTCGTTATTTTCAAAAATAAATCTTTCACAGTTCTTAAATGTGCCACTTCCTCATTGTAACTGTGTGGCATTACAGTTTGAGATAATCAAGAACCCTGAAGGCAAACACTTTTCGGAGTTTTTAGATCAAGCTTGAGTCATAATCCTTGCAAATGTCATTTATGCTGTTTTTTAGTCATGGTATCCATAATTTATATGTAGCCTGTGATCTTGATGCAGTTTGCAATAAAAGAATGGTGTTCAATGGCTGTGTGTGGAAGACAAGGAAAAACATAGATAATGGGGCAGAAATAGAGCATTTGCATGAAGATAAAAAAGAATTGGAAGGAGTTTAAAATATACAATGAATAGAATTTTTTTTCATCAGGTCCTTTTGTAGTACAATTCTTACATCCAGATCTCAAAAGTCAATTAAATATGCAGATGAAAGAAATCCTCTTTTCTAGAAGTTGGTATGCTACCCAACAATTGGGGACAAGGTCTGTGTAATCTAATTTGATTCTTGAATAGGAAGGAGATAAAAATCTAATTACATTGATTTGTTTAATGAAGTATTGGTTTAGTTACTAGATCACAACTAATCCATTTTCTTTTTGGTGTCTTAACATTATTATTTAAGTTTGTTATGAGATTATTTAGTCTGTTCCTCCTTAATGTAACAGCTTCATGCCCCTCATTTAGCCTACTTGCATAAATAAATTTAATTAAGCTTTTCACTATACATGCACATGCACACACCTATATATAGAGAGATAAGTTATGCATATACTTAGCCCCTACTATGTTTAAGGCAAACATTAGTTAAATTAATTAACCAGTGTTGATTTTTTATACAAATTTATTCCTTTGAACATAGTAGGGGTTCAATAAGTTAGTTAATTAACCAGCTTATCAAATCAGATTAAAACATAAGCTTTGATTTAATATGAATGCAAGTAACGTTTTTAGAGTAGATCATTGTCTTTGTCATTTCATTATCATTTCAGAGTAAAGGGAGTATTTTATGTTAGCAACAACTCAGCCAAATGATTCTTTCTGAAGTTCTAATGTTGGAATTATATTGGTGTTAAATATTATGAAGTACCACTTTAAATGAGTTCTGAATTTGTAGCCTTGAGCACTTTCACAACTTTGATGACCCCATGTACACTTTTAAGTGATTGCTGATTCTTTTTGTTGATGTTGATAGGATAGCCTCAGGCAGTGACTGTGTGCATAGGTGATTTTAACAGAGTTTGAAGATGCATGTGTGCTTATTTTTCCTATAAACAACATTCAAGGAGCACCAAGATTTTTATCATATATTGAGTTTTAAATGTGGTTTATTTTTGTTGACTTTAACCCTTGAAGTATATTATGGATTTCATCACCAGAAATACATATTTAGAGGAGTAATAGGCAAGAATACTAAATTCTTAAATAGTTTCTAACATACAGATATTTGGGGTACATCTATTTTCTTCTTTTAAAACACTTTGTTGAGGTATGATTGACATGTTAATAGTGGTACAAATTTAAAGTATACATCTTCATGAGTTTGGGGTAAGAAAACACATAGAACACCATCATCAAGGACATAAATGCTTCATCTGCTCTCATTATTATTATTTTGGTAAGAACTCCTAAGATAAGAGCTACCCTCTTAACAATTTTAAGTATACAACACAGTATTGTTACCTATAGGCACTGTACCACGCAGTAAATCTCCAGAACTTGTTTTACTTGCATAACTGAAACTTTGTGGCCTTTGATTTACTTGTCCATTTTCCCCTCTTCTCAGCCTCTGGGAGCCACAATTCTAGTCTCTGATTCTAAGAGTTGGAATACTTTAGATTTTGCATATAAGTGGGTATAGTAGTATTTTTCCTTCAGTGCCTGACTTATTTCACTTAGCATGATGTCTTCTGGGTTGATCTATGATGTTGCCAATAGGATTTCCTTCTTTTACAGAGCTAAGTTATATCCTACTGCATACAAATAACACATTTTCTTTATCCATTCATGTGTTAATGAACACTTAACTTTTTCCATTTATTAACTCTTGTGAACAATGCTTCAATGAGCATGGGAGTGCAGAAACCTCTTCAAGATTCTGATTTTTGTTCTTTGGTTACATACCTAGAAATGGCATTGCTGGATCATTTTTTGATTTTCTCATGAACTTTTATACTGTTTTCCATGGTGGCTATACATTTACATTTTTTTTTTTTTACAGATTGCATTTTGATTCATTGTACACGAATGGGGTACAACTTTTCATTTCCATGGTTGCACACAATGTAGATTCACACCATTCATGTAATCGTACATGTACATAGAGTAATAATGTCTGTCTCAGTCCACTATTGTTTCTCCCCCAACCCCCTCCCAACCCCATTTCTCTCTACACAATTCAAAGTTCCTCCATTCTTCTCTTACCTCACTGCCACCCCTCCCATTGTGTATCATCATCCACTTACAGAGAAAATATTCTGGTTTTTCGGGATTGGCTTATTTCACTTAACACTTATTTCACCAGCAAATGCCATATTTTTATTCCTCTTTATGGCTGAGTAGTATTCTATTGTGTATATGTACCACAGTTTCTTTGTCCATTCATCAATTGCAGAACAACTAGGTTGGTTCCACAATCGAGCTATTGTGAATTGAATAGCTATTAACATTGATGTGGCTGCCTCACTGTAGTATGCTGATTTTAAGTCCTTTGGGTGTAAAATGAGGAGTGGGATAGCTGGGTCAAATGCTGGGTCCATTCCAAGTTTGTTACATTCTTAACAAAAGTTTACAAGGATTCTCTTTCCCTACATCCTTTAAAATTGTGATTTGTCATTGATGAATTTTCTCAGATAGTGTGTCTGAAAGTGTTTTTATTTTCCTTAAATTTTAAAGGACATTTTTCAAGGTAAAAAACTGCAGATAGACTTTTTTTCAACAGTTTGAAGATGTCATTCCATTATCTTCTGATCCAGAATATCTGTTGAGAAGTATGTTAAAAAATCTTATTCTTGTTCTTTTAAAAACATTTTTAAAATTCTGTCTTCTAAGACTTTAAGTACAATATGTCCAGATGTGTTTTTTTAAGTTCTGCTTCAGAATATCATAACTTCTTGAATCTATTCTTTTATAAACATTCCAAAATGTGTTGAGATCAATCTAACATTTTTTCCAATTCTCAGTTCTCTTTTGGGGGATTTCAATTAAAATTGAGTTTTTCTACTAACTTTTTCCTAGTTCAATTAGCCTTTACTTAGTTTTATCTAATGTGCTATTTGACCATTAAGTTAATAATTTCAAATTTCATGTTTTTTAAAACAAATTTCAATTTTAGTCTTTTGATACATGGTTTAGGTTTTCTCTTTTTCTTCCAATTTTGAACTTATTAATGACAGGTCCTTCAAACTCCTTGTCTCATAAAGTAAATATCTGGATCTCTTGGGGCCTATTTCTATGTGTTTTCCCCCTTCTGGTTTTGCCTCTAGGTTAGTCTCCTGATGTGTCTCATAATTTTTTATTGATTAGAGTCTCCTGTTATTTCTCATAATTTTTATTGATTAACCTAGTCTTTAGTGTAATTGAATTTATATGAACCTGCCCTTCAGTTTATGGAAAGGTCAATCTGTTACTTATGAGAACTTTAACCTGGATATAAATCTTCATTGGCCTCAACTAAAATTTTGAGGGAGTTATCAGGCTCTTTCTTTGATTAGCCCTAAACTCCCACTTTCTACCACCAGCCCATGAGGGTGTTTAAAATCTGTTCAGGTTTTCCATGTTCCAGCTACTTCTTTCCAACCAATACCTGCTTGGAGGAAAAGAAGCACAGAATGTGATTCATCTTCCTGCTCTCCTTCCCTTGAGCATCTTGGCCTCCCAGTTCTAAGCTCATGCATGCCTTCATACCAATGTTTTCATCTTTCACCCAACTTTTCTAATTCTCCTTAGGGGTAAACAAGCTTGTCTCTCACAACTGGAAGCTGCAATCTGAGCCCACCTTTGCATTTCTCCATACTTCCTTACATCTTTGTTTACATACAGCATAATTTTCTAGCACTATCCTTCATCTCTGAACCTAACTAAATAGTGTTCAATCAAAATAATTGATTTGGGGATGGGGTGAGAGATGATGCTGCCTACAGTTATTGCTAGATAGTTAAGATCTCTAGCAAAGCCACTTATGTCCAGATTAGGTGGTTTTTTCTTGATGTTATTTGATGCTGAGCTGCACCATAACATTTGTTTCTTTCATGAGTTATTTCAGAAGTAAAATTGGACAGTTCATGTACTGTGTCCTATCCTGTTCAAAGGTTCCATTTAATTTTTTTAAAAGTGTGTGTGTGTGTGTGTGTGTGTGTGTGTAGATATACATGGAAAAGCATCCTGCTTATTTACTAGCTTACCCAGTCTTCTTTTATTAATACAACAGAAAAATTCAACACTGTTTGTAAGGAGAATCAAGAATATCAAAGACAAAAATCAAGAAAATGGTATGGAAGATGGTGGAATGAGACAGACATCATTACCCTATGTACATGTATGAATCCATGAGTGGTGTGAATCTACATCATGTACAACCATAGAAACAAAAAGTTGTACTCCATTTGTGTACAGTGAATCAAAATACAGTCTGTAAAAGAAATAAAAAGAAAACATAAAGTTGGAAAGCTAATCATGAAATAAATATAGATTATATGAACACAGGGAACTTGAAGAACATCTATATAGTTAACATACTTAAGAGATTGGAAATATACTGAAATTGTCAAAAAGAACAAAATATCACAAAAAATGTATAGAGAGAAAGAAGTAAGAGATAAAAATACAAAATTTAAGAAAAAATAATGGAAACCCAAAGTCATAAGGATGTTGTTTACTGCTTTCCAATTTGAATACTCAACCAATGAACAAAGAACTAAAGATGATGTTTGGTTTAAGGAATGCTAGTTGTCTCACAACTTTATTTTTTTATATAACTTACTAATAGAACTTTACTTTTTGCTAAACTTATAGTCTATCCAGCACAGATACAGCTGCCTCTGTATAAGATGGAAATGGAAAAGATAAGAAGAAACTTCTGGGTATCTCCAAATATCCATAAAAAGGGTTTCACCCTCTTTCCTCTTCTGACTTTCACATTGTGGTTCCTGCCTGCAATAAATCCCTGATGGAGCTGCATTAGTTATGCTGGGCAAGAGGTAACACTAAGTATACCATCTATGCACCATAATGAGAGTTCAGAATAATAGAAAAGACAAGGACCCTGGTTGACAGCGGATCTAGTATTGATCCCAGGATTGCCTCCTTACCCTCTTTTATAAAGAAAAACTGGTGTATGTCCCTTTTACTTATTCCAATATAATATCTCTCCACTACCATGGTCACAGTATGTGTGACCAAAAATAATCTGATAGAATTGTGCTTAGATGACAGGGATAACTTGCCAATAATGATGGCAGTTTTAGAGATGGTAAGATGAAAAAATTAGAAAATTCACATATTTAGAAATATTAGGGTAGCCTTATCTGACATAATAGTAAGATTATAAAGATAACAGAGAAATAAAGGTTTAGGGATATCAAGTTATAAATGTTGAAGAATATATGAAGAAAGTGATAGTTAAATACTACACATTGAAAGAGAAAAAGGTATGGGAAGGAAAGTAGTGAAAAGAAACTCTTTCTGAATTTTAGTACAGGGAGTCAATGAATATATAAGATATAGAATGAAAATTTTTATGTTTCATCTATCTGAACAAGCAAAACTCCAGGAATAACTAGGAGAATATTGAAGTACATATTTAATAAATACTGACTAAATGAATTAATAACCATAACAAAAAGAAAAAAAGAACCATTTGTTTTTTAGTAAGATCAAAACATTTTTTGAAGTTCTTGGATTTCCCTATCATCAAATGTTAAATATATCTTTTTTATTTTATATTTATATGCTGGCCATTCATTGCTGCATTAACAGCATTAATATATTCCTGAGAAACTTTTAAAATTAGGCATATTGATCACTCTCATCTTCTCTCCTTGGTAATGCTATTTGAGGATACGTAAGTTGATTGATCTCTCGCCTACCTAAATCACTGTCTTGTTTCTCATATTCTTCATTCATACATGCAGACACAACCAAGGACATACATCTGATAACTCAGTAAAACCCCACTGAGCTTGAAGTATTATGTGTTCCCTCTACGTATATTGAAATCTCATTCTAAGTTCCATCTCACACAGCTATTGCAACCTGATTGTCATCTTTAAATATTTATTAAGTAAAATAAATATTTAAACATTTAATATAGGTAGATGACCTCTGATTTTGCTGATGCTGAAGCAATCACTGCACATTTTTTTCCTTTTGTAGTTTTCTGAAAGCTTATCAACACATTAACTATTTTCATGGTAAAGATCCTTATGCAACACATGAGGTACTTGTAAAAACATACCCATATGAATTAAATAGGGAGATGGAGTAATGAATCAAAGTTTACATTTTCTACTAGTAAATAAAATTATCTGAATGAGTAATAAAATTGACTCTTGTATTATACTGCAAAGCTTTTGAAAGTATGCTATAAGTTGTTTATCATTGTACCAATTGATCAGCATATAGAGTTTGAACACTACTATCATGAGTAGGTGCCAGAAATATTTCATAAACCCTGAATGGGTAGTGAATGTTAATCTTCAGACACACATTCAAGTATGCAAGTAATATAAAACTTATTTTCTGATAATGATGAAGAAACCCAATAACCACTTCAGTCTTTTATTCTGCCTGGTAAACATTAAATCTCAATCAGCATCAGGTCATTTCTACACTTTCTTCAAAATAAATCTGTTATATTGGAACTTTCAAAACGCCAGGTAGTTTGGTGACTATAAAGGCATTGTGGTGATCTCTGACCTGTGTCCATACCATTATCTCCATCCATGTCACTTGTCCAGCATTCTGCTAGGAGTAATGAGTCCCAGATTCTTAGAGGTTTTATACAAGTTGTCCAGGATGGTGAGTCAGTTACATATTGTTTCAAGTCTTCTTTCTTATACCTAGGAGCTAGAGTTGATTTTTTTTCCCACCTCTGTTATTTGACTGTTGAAAATCATTTCTAGCACAAGGAGGACAGAAGAATAGTCTTATTATATTGAGTATGGGGAGGGAATGGGAAGCTTACAGATAACATGCTGATATGCAGAGAGGTAAGAGCAAATAAATGATTGGATTCAAATGGTGCTATTTTCTATAATAATTTTCCTTAAAATGCATTAGATTCATTCAAAACTTATGAGGTATCAATTATGAATATTTTAATTGAATGTATAAATTGATTCAAAGAAGTTGACTTTTCTAGATCTAATTAATCATTGACCTATTCATAGACTTTTCAGTTTTGATCGTTTTATTTCCTAAAAAGAATTATTACTCTATTATATAGGTGTATGGATAATAAAATATTTCTCTTTTCATTTATTTATAAACTCAAAACATGCTTCTTATGTATTTAGCATCTAGGGAAGTTTGCTCTTAATTCTTTGTTTTTTCTACTTAGTCACTTTTATTTTTTCACATATTTTTTCCCCAGTTGTTAAACTCATATTTTTCAGAGCTTAGAGGTTGTACTTTTTGCCTTCTGTTGAAGGTAGGTTATTGCATATGGATTTGCATTATATTTCTACCAGGCAGCTAAGAGTACAGGAAACCTGGGCTTCTTGAAAGCAAATTCTTGGCTTGGCCTTTTACAGGCCACTTTCTAGTGTGAATTTGGAAGGGGAAACTATGAAAAAGGTTTCTTTTTTTTCTTTTATCCAGGAACAAAACCCAAGATTTCTCTTGAGCTTTTTCTTATTTTCTTTTCTTCTCTTCTAAGGATAGATTATATGTGGGAGTGAAGGCTCATGTTTTTCTCTCTCTCCTTTTTTTTGTGTTTTTTTGTTTTGTTTTGTTTTGTGTTTTTTTGCACTTCACCCATAAATTGAGAGATTAGGACATTGTGATCTCAGTTCTCCAAATGTTTCCCACAAGACTCTTGTATATTGTGTCCCTGGTGGGCTGCAAAGCTATGAAAATCAAAGTTATAGTTGCTTGGGATTGAAAAATGCCCACAGGACAAACACATCTTCACTGCTGTACTTTCTTCTCTGGAGTCTAAATTTCACTTAGTGCTTGGTCTCTGAGGATTGTTCTTTTCTTGCCAGTATAATGATGTAGTTAAAAGTATAGTTAAAAAACACTTCCAATATTTTTAGTGGTTTTAATCAAGAAAGACTTAGTATTTCCAATCTTCTTAACTACCAGAAACAGAAATCCAAACCTCTGTTATTGGAATACTAATTTACTTTTTATTATGAATACTAGTAAATCTTTTTTTTT